>JAYMTG010000039.1:0-54138 GCA_036897565.1 Pelargonium exstipulatum | reverse complement strand
AAATACGCACCCATATTTTTCCACCGCGACGTACATTTCGTGTCATTGCTCGCCGCCCTGCTTCTATTTGTCGAGAGTCTATTCCAGAGTTGTGTTGAGATTTCTAGTATTTTATAGAATAGAAATTTTCTAGACTAGATAGTTTAGACTATTGTAACACTTATCGAAGTATCGAAGTGGAGCCTTTAGGGAAGACAGTCCTTTTTAGTTGCTAATGTCTTCAGGCTTTGTTCTTGTCAGCTAATGTTAATGGAAACCAGGTGAAAACTAGAGCTCTTGCAGCGAGGTGTTCTTTTGAAAGTATATATATTTTTATACTCTCTTCCTACTATTTTCTAGATAGTTTAGATATGTAAAGGTAAAGGAGAAGTCCTAGGAATTTGTTTAGCTCTTGTCTTAGTATTGCTAATGGATAAGAGGAGATTCCCTTTTCTGACTTGTAAAGAGGAACCAGTTTTTAGTGAATTTCATTTAATAAGGGAACTTGTGGGTAATGTCCTTGTAAGCAAATCTTGGTTATTATGATGGAATAGTTTCCTAGTGCTTTCCCAGGTCAAACTTATGAATTTCCTAACCTTGCGGTTGTACTAATTCAGTATTCCCAATTAGAAATCCTATTAGTTCTTCTGATAGCCTGCAAAGGATAATAACAGAAACTGAATCTCTTTGTTTTGTGAGAGTAGATTCCTAATTGTGATGGAAAGGAGTTACTATTGACTAAGGAAA
The DNA here is from genome assembly GCA_036897565.1 of Pelargonium exstipulatum. NCBI lineage: Eukaryota > Viridiplantae > Streptophyta > Magnoliopsida > Geraniales > Geraniaceae > Pelargonium > Pelargonium exstipulatum. The sequence continues at coordinate 53,412 of JAYMTG010000039.1, read as the reverse complement.
TTTTTGAATTTACAAACCAGTGGGGACATTTAGGTACTTTTCTGGGTGTACTAATTCTAATCAAAAATCCTTTGTTTGCAGTAACTTTATTGCGTTACTTCCCCACATCTGAACTAGAAATCTCTTCTGCTTGTAAGCTCTTTAGTAAGCAGGCTAACAGGAATGTATTCTTGTAGCTCTCAGAAGATAAAGGAGTGTAAATATCTTGTTCTATTGACGGTAAACTAACTAAACAGAATATTCTATTTCCAGGGCTATGATAGAAACTTGAGCTTATGAGGAACTTTCAAGGTAGGGATTTGAAGGCAAATGAGTTTAAGAATTGTGATATGCTGGTATTGCATGAGTCTATATATCCCAAATATCCCAAGGAAACTTCTACAAACCAGTCTCGGGTATAAAATAAAGTCTTATTCTGTAAACTAATTGAATTCCGCTAAAGTAATAAGAACATATGTCATTGCAGTAAAAACTAATCCCTCTGGATCTTACTCTTTGGAAGCACTAGATCTTGGAATTGTAAGGCGCTTATTAGATAGAGAGTTTTAGATCTAACAGGTGTAGGATAGTAACAGAATACAGATTCCTATTTCCCTATAGAGCTTGTGACAGACCAGTTGTTCTATACTTTTGCAAGGTACGACTTACAGAGCTTAATGGATTCCCGAACCGGTTATTCCCTTTTCTTTATTGTACTCATTTGGATAAACTGATTCTAGTCTAAGAGGGAACTTCTGATCTAATAGCAAGCAATTGAGGATAATAGATAATTGATTCTATTTTAGACTCAGAATTCCTAAACAAGAAAAAAGTTTTCTAATTCTAAAGGGAAGCAAGCTCTTGCATTCTGTCTGTGCCGTAAGACTCCTGTCGAAAGAAGGTCTATCTGATGGCGCAAGTGTAGCTAATCTATACTCTATACTCCTGAGCTGAGGTAGCTAAACCCGGTGTTGCTCTATCTTAGCTGTCTATTGCCAAGTCCTTTCTGTCGATGTTGCTAGTCGGTGTCGATAGAAGGATTCCGATCTAAGCTGATGGAAGGAGCTTAACCAGTTCTAGTTAGCAGTATCTCTATCTGTTGAACTTGAACCTACGGTTTTTTTGTAAAATGGATTAGATTAGCCCTGTCTTTAAAATTACTATAACAGAAGGACCTCGGGAGTCCTATAAAGTTTAGACAATTATACAATATTTATAAGAAAAAATAGCAAGCTGCTTACTATACTGAAAATATTCCGAAGAGTCTATTTTGACTCTATTGAGTTTATTTTGTACTTTTTTATAAAGGAAGCGCCTTTAAAAAGGTTTCAATTGGCAAAAAGCTAGCTTATAAAATAGCTCGGAATTACTCTTTTCTTTATACTTTGTAGTTTTGTAGTACAGAATCTGGATTTATTTCCTTTTAGCTGGGTCCAAATTTAGTACTATATCAAGCTTCATGCTTCTTATTATTAGGTTACGTTGACTTGAAAGGACGAAATCGTATAAATCTTTACTTAGCTAAGGAATTCCTTAGGATTCAATTACTAAACACGGTTTGTGTATACAACATCTCTACTAAAACTAGAGTCTTTATACTTTTTTACTTATTTACTAAAAACTTTACTAAAAACAAACGGCTTACTTGGATTTCCTAAGTAGCTCCCTCTTCTTTAACTAAATCAGGAGGTAAGGGGCAAGAAAGCAGGCTTTTACTTCATTTTTTCTTTCTATCTCTTTACTGCCTTTAACTAGAATACAAATACACAAATAGGAAAAGACTCCTCCTGGTAAGCCCTTCCTTGATTAATATTAATATAGGACTTTTATTAATTGTTAAGGATAATAACTCCCGTTTCAGTGCTTTTAACAAGTAAATAAACCTATATATGTTATGTTAAACCCGCATTATTCCTTACTAGGCTTTTTCATTTCGGGACAAGGATTTCATTTCTCTTTCTTCGGGGTTCTTTTACCTTATTTAGATTCAGCACCTTTAGCTTTAGAAGTAAAATCAGCTAGGTATAAAGTGCTTTTTGTTACAGATGTAAGACATAAGTTAGTGATTAAGGAAATCCCTTTTGTATTATAGGAATCCACCAAATCAAATAAGGTTATACTCTGGTTATTAGTTAGATGTGGCTAGGTAGCCGAATGCAGTTCTTATAGTACTCTCCAAGAGATTCCTCTATAAATAGTGGGCTATATTATGTATCAGATTAATGAAGGGTATTGCACTCAAAACAACTCTCGTGTAAACAACAAAGTGAATCAGCTCTTTTAAGGAAATTGTAGAGTTATCTTTGTACGTACTTTTTTAACTCTCTTTAGCCCTACCCTATATATATCTATATTCCAAGGCATCTCCACCTAGTCAAGGTAACCCTGCTAAGTTTGCCCCATCCTTTGAACGTAGACACGGGAGCTCGGCCATAAAAAAGAAATTTCGAAAGCTTTGTTACAGGGCACAACTGTAAACTACAGGGCATTCTTTGGATTATAGAGGTACAAGCATCTAATAGTGTTTTTTAATCCTGGATTTTTTGATTGCTTAGTCTTGGAATTGTCGAATTTACACTTACTTGTATATTCCTCATATTAACACTCGTGGCATCCGGAGTTTAATCATAAGTACAGCTCTAGTTAATTTAATAAGGAACTTTCCTTTTACTTTTTATTGCAACCCCCGCATTATTCTTTAAGAAAATACTGGGCAGATAAGCGCACTTATACTTAGACTTAGCATAGACCCCTATTTATATATTTTCTAAGATAAGAGAATCCTACTTTCTAAAAAGGGTCTTTATTAAATAAAAAAATATATAAGGATAGGCTTGCTCGGACACCCTTTATACAAGAGGGGCTAAACTAGTATCCCATATGCATTCACTTACTTTGAATTCTATGTTCCAATTTTTTCTAGGTATGAAATAAGCTACACCATCCTTAATCTGTTATTCCAGTACTGGATTCCTTTATATAACTATAACAATTGCTTAAAATAAAAGTCTTTTTTTAAGAAATCTGGTTTAAGGTGAAGGATTCCTATAGGTTAAAATTTAGTCAATTTATGCGGAATTAGAGTTAACCGATTTCAATTTGTATGATGCAACAGTTACTAATCTAATTAGGTATTGTCCTAGCTGACAAGCTAGCTTTCCCAACTCCACTTACAAAGGCCTGCTTTCCCTCTGCTACACCTTCCTTGGCCTAGATAGACCTTACTTTTAGGAATTCTGTCTTCTGTTATTATCTTCTGTTTTGCCAAGAACAAAGAAATTCTATAAGTCAATAAATTCTAAGATCTACTGCTTCCACTTACAAAAGAATCCATTTCTATTTACTTTACTTCTACCGGCACATACATAGATCTTGACTTGGCTTGCTTAGAGATAGCAGCATTTGGCGTCCCCTTTAGAGGAACAGTCTTCCCTTGACTGCTAAGAGAGTGCTTTACCTTGCGAAAGCAGATACATTAGCTCCACTGGCAAACACCTGAATGAGTTGGTTTACAGAATACCGCACTGAAAGTGGACCGATTCGAGCTTCTTAGTTAGGGAATTCAGACAAGAGAGGATTCTTAGGTAGGGTTCTATTTAGAATGAGTACAACCTGAAAAATACCCCGAGCCCTGTATTGATAGCTAGGATTCTCTCCTTTGCCAGCTATACACATAACCGAAATGACCGATTAGAGACAGAGAAGAGAACGAGTTTAGTTATAATAATAGAATATGGATAACCCTAGAAACACAAAAAAGAAAAGAATCCCCGCTTACTACTTTTAATGCCCCGCCTAGAGTTCTAGTTTAGCTTGTAACATCTATAACTGAGGGTCTTTACGTACTCTTTATCAATTGTACTGCGATTTCTTATTTTTCAGATATCTCATGTAGTTTAAAAGCCTTTTAACCTTTTCTATAATTCCTTTTCTTTATAATAAGCCACTCCTCCAAATACTGTTTAAGTTACTGAGTAGTTTACAAAATGTTGCTTTGATAGATACGGGGTCCCCATTGGTAAATGGTAGATATCGAAAGGCACCTAAATTAAAATTTATCAGTAATGTTTAACTCTAACACTAACCTTGAAATTGAATAGCGGTCGAAAAGAAGGAATTCCTTACATTAGAAGACTTGTTCAGAATCTTAGAGTAAAACGATTTGAACCTTTGCAATACCGATATCAAACAAAACGGGTGCTTGGACCCCTGTTTTGTAAGCTTCTCTTGGAGTCTTAAAGATTTAAGTAAAAGCAGGAGTATCCTTTATATAAATCTCACCAGAATCCCTTGGTTTGGTTATTTCCTGTTATGTCTAGCAAATTCTGTCTAGCAAAATATAAGAAGTTCTTTAATCGGTAGCTTTTCTTAACCTGGGAGTTGGTAGATCCAGGTATTCTCCTAAGACATTAAGCTTCTAAACAAAGGGTACCCGGCCATTAGTAAGGAATGAAATATAGGAAATCTAAAATAGATGGTAACCCGAACTAGCATATTACAAGCTTTTGGTTTAGCACTTATTGATATCCAAGAATTTTTTTATTTCGCTTTTCTTCAATGTTCCTTCTTTGAATTCGAGTGGTAAAGCACTGATAAATTGAGGGACATGCTGGGGGTTAAAGCCGTATAGAACTTGTATCTCTATGGTAATCAGAAACTCAAAAGCTTGTTAGATTACCTAAACGCACAGCTCAGGAAAATGATTAATACTAAGAGTAACCCTGGATCTTTCGTCATCTCGGATATACATGGGTCTAAATGTCTCAAAGAGAATTGGTAAATCCAAGCCTTTCTTTAGGAGTCTTTATAACCGACAAGAGCGTTTTCTTTTAACCAACAGTGTCCTTTTTACTACTAGGATAGACTCCAGATTCACTATTTTGGGTTTACCACCATACGAAGTAGATTTTCCATATTATACGTTCTATTTAATGCATGTTCTGCTTTTGGGTTACTCAAAGTAAATCGTCGTAATTACTGGTCAGGAAAGTCCTTCAGGAGCCACTACTGGGGGAAATGTCTAGAATATATTATATCAGTTTTTGATAACCGGAAGTCGGGGATAACCGGGGTATCAAAGAGTACTCCATAAATTGTAAACCCTAGTCTTTACTATAAATTAGTAATAGGATTCAGTTATAGGGACACTAAATCCTAAAAGTGAAAGCTTGATACTCACTTACATGCAAATTTTCGTTTGAATACTTTTGCTTAGTCAGACTCCTTGAATACTGAGTATCAATATGGATGGAAAACTCATAATCCAGGTTTAAAGGAGTATATCCTAAATTTTTAGGAATTGCTTACTATTGAACCTAAATACGATAAAGAGCTCTACTTGGCTAAAAGCATACCTTTTTTCTCTTATCTGTACTTTAAACTTGACTTCCAAATAACAAGCTTGTAGTTGAAATTAGAACAGAAGGAAAAATAAAGGTTCAAATAGGTTTGGTTCTAATTTAACTGTAAAATAAAAAAGGGGTCAAGACCACGTTATTTAATAGAGGTCCGGTGGTCAGTGCTTTTGAGTAGAGCAAGTTCCCGAACCAAAGGAATTGCAACCTTTTATCTTTACTAAGAAGATTCCTTTTTATCTTTAATGAGGGGCGTACTTAGTAAGTCATTTTAACAGCTCTAATTTCTGTACTATGCAAGCAAGTAAACTTCTAGGTATAAAACAACCAAATTACAGTTCTTTAATTGAAAGGATCCCTTTTACTCGGGGAAAACCAAAATGAAGTACTGTTTCTTGAGTCTGGTTCAAAGTGCTTTATTATTATGTATATTTGGAAATACTTCTATAAGTTCGAGGTCTCTCGATAATTCAAGTTTGAAAGTAGTAATACGTAATACGAGGAGTTGTACCTTTGTTGAGGTCCGAAGTGCCCTCTTAAACATGGAAAAAACCCCAGTAGCTCTAGTTGTCTGCACTTCAAGAAGTCCCCCGCTGGGATATAGTTAGATTTAAAGAGTTCAAATTTCTCAGCAAATCTGTATGCTGCAATATATAGGTAACTCTTGAGGTTTTACAAGCTTGCTTATTTAGTTCGGAATAGAGCACAAGCACTTTATTTACATCAAAAGGGAGAACCAGCTAGCTTTTGAAGTGCTAAAATTGCAAGTTTATAAAAATTTTCTTTAGTATCTGACCTCGTAATTCATTTTATGTGATGACTTTGCTTACTAAGGGATAGGCTCAAAACTACTTAGATAGAGCAAAAGAAAGTTATTGGGTGTCTCGTGTTTATGAGAGTTTCTAGGCTCGTATCTTCTTTATTGGCGAGTCGTAGTTCCGTTCCTTTGGTATTTACTGAAAGCGCTCCATTTGTAACTGCAGGGTAGTCCAACTTAAGACTGACCTTAAATGAAAGTGTGTGATATTTAGGATATGTTCCAACCCAAGGGTTTTGACTCAGTTTCAATATGAGCTTTAAGAGATTCGAGGACCCCTTTTTCGCTGCTACTGCTTGCGAGTACTACAGTATTCTTGGATCTAAGTCTCAATCTAGGTCTCAGAAGAGGGCAATTCAAAAGGCTATTCATCCGGATTCGACTTCATTTTTATATCCAATACTGCTAAGGTTAAGACTTGCCGTGGTCTATAAAGAGGCATCTTCCTTGTGAATTTTTAGCATCCTAGGGGTGTGTGAACAGAATGAAAACCTTTTATCAGTTTTTTCTTAAGGAGTCCCTTTTTTATACTTGCTTTGCCAATGTCAACTACATAAACTTCTGGAATTAGATATAAAAGGTATACAGTAAAAGACTTTCTACAAGGACCCTGCGGAAGTCCTATAATATTAAGATTTACAGCGGATTTCTAATTGGTAAAGCCCGGCTCGCGATACTCTATATTTTTTTCTTTTTACTTTATCATAACTTCGAGTACAAGGAATTTGAGAAATGTAGTAGTATCTCCCTAAAAAAAGTATATTCGAATTCTACTTTTACAACCTTTTTGGTATACTTTAAATAAGAGAATAAGAGAAACTCGATATGTGGTAGAGCCGGGGAAACTCCTTATATTTAGCCAATATTCTTATATACATACGTTTTTTTAATAATCAATGCATATTTGCCTTTCATTACTGTAACATAAAATGAATTTAGTATACCAACTACAAGACAGAACTTAAGTTTTGTAATGACTAGTTATAATATTTTGCTAAGAATAAAAAGTCTAAAGCGGCAAAACTCTCACAAAAAGCCCCGAATGTCGCGGGTTCGAATCTCATCATGAGCAGGTTTACCTAAGTAAGAGGTCCGCTTTTCCTTACAAGCGGAAGTCATAAAAAATGCTCAGTAATAAAAAACTGGACGAGGCTCCTCAATATGAACTCGAAACCTATACCTTTTAGATAAAAGAAAGAAGAAGTGAATATAATCGCGAGTGTTTTTTGAAAGAGTTAGGCAATTGCTGATAAATTGAAGATCAGGGCGAATAAGAGCTATAATCAGTGGTAGAGTAAAGTAATTCAAATAGGTATTTCATGGGTTCAAGTCACTTCGTCATAGGATATTAGTTTTAAGAGTTCCCTTATCGGTTCCCGAGGAACAAGGCTTTCTACAGAAAAAAGGTAAAGCGAAAGGGTATGTCCAATTTTTGGAATTGAATTGCCTTTCTCCCATTTAGCTTTTTCCTAGAATAGATATTATGAATTATTAGCACTTAATGCAGTTGTATTTAAGCTGAACGAAAATCCAGGGAATTTTTCTATATTAAGTATATAATTCTTAAAAAAGAGTGAATCCTCTCCTATATTTCTATTTCTCCGTGCAAACCCAGTCGGTACCCGTGAAGCAAGTATTCCTATAGTTTTTTTTAGAAAGAACCCTTAATATAATTACTAAAATCATAAAATGCACTGCTTAAGATACTTAGCTTGCAAGTCCTCATTTTCAGTACTACTTAGAATTTTTACGTTATAATATTATAATTAAAAAAAAAGTAAATAAAAAAGCTTTCTGTTAAGTAAAACCAAGCGGAAACCTATATAATACTCTTGTACTCATACTTGGCTACAAAGGAATAGGTTCGGTGTCCCTAAGTACAGCAACCCTTCTTCATATGCAGCTACCGTGTTACGACGTTACTAAACAGAAGTTAGTCTAGAGTCTCTTTCTATAATTATATACTTACATTACAAAACCCTCAATTTGTTTGCAATTTCCAAAAAGAGTTCCACCAAGAACAACGGGAATCCCTTTGAGGCACAAGCAATTCGTTCTTCTGGTCTTTTAAAAAGTACCTCAGAATAGCCGCAAAACTATACGGAGCACTTAGATAAAAGGGTTTGATTTGATTACTACTTCATGTTGATAGCACTTATTGTATCCTATTCATTCAAAATATAAGTATTACTCGCCTCATTAGAAGTTTGAATTTAGAAAAAGGAGAGCAAAAGTATGTCAAAAGGAGTACTTTTTTTAGTATCCGGGGTCTCACTCTAGGTGCAAAACAATCGCGGTTCTCCAGCAACAGATAGTATATTGGAACCACAATTGATAAACAAAAAGTTTAGATTTTTCTGGGATTTTAGTTGGATTGGTCTGCCCCAGTGGACAACATTTATGAATATGGGATTCGTAGTAATAAAAAAGAGAACCTCGCGATATTAGATTTACGAGTGCCTTCCTTAGTTTTCAAACTAGTAGCGAGTTAAGCGATATAGGAATATTCCAGTGACCTGTCTTAGACACAAAGGCTAACTATACAATGAAAGCTCTGAAAAGTAGCCAAATGAACTCAATTTATACGTTTTAGTTATTCCTAATTAGACAAAGGATTAGACTATGAATGTTCAGACCCCCGGGGTTATGAGCCTCCTAACTTCAGTTAAGGGTGGGTAACACATCTTATTCAGAAGTTTCAGTTCTCGCGCACAAATACATATATTGACTTAAGAAAATGAAGAGACGCAAAGTACTCCGATAGGAGCTGACTATAATTCTTTTGTAGCTTTAGTTAGTACGTCTGTAGCATTGCTCATCTAGTTTGAGAGGGGTACTTTTTCCAAGAGATTCTGTAACTCAAAAGGTCGTAGTTTAAGATTTTTTTATAACGTTTTCTTCAGAATATGTAGCTTACCCAGAGTCAACGAAAAGTCCCGCTAGATTAATACGAACACAAATACCCGATATTTTTAACTTATTCCAAGATTTCAATCTCATCTAAGAGAAGGTAGGAAATTAGTCAGTATAGGGACGAATAAATACAGTAATTGAATCTCTAACTGGTTGTTAATAAACATTAAAAAGAATTTAGTAGCCCCTTTTAAAGCACTCATTTTAGTATTTCTTAGTTAGGAGCCCCTCAACCCTCAAGGGACACTTATATTTAATAGAGTTCCCTTAACCTTAAGTAGGGTCTGGAGAAATTGACAGGATCTTGCGCATCAAAGAAATTCCCTTTTATAATTTTAAGAAAGCTCTTTTCAAAAGCAAAGGGAGTCGTGCCGAGAAGTTCCTCCTTATAGTACAGAATACTCTGTTCAAAATTTCACGTGAGACATGATAAGAAAACCTTTTGATTGAAACAGATACTAAATAAAGTTTCATTTGATAAGACTCGCAATAGTTAGTTCGTTCTGATAGAGGGGCCTAGGGCAGATCTAAGTATTTCAAGCTGAGTTTTTCCAAAACACTTCTATCTAAAACTAATAACTATATATCGGTCAAGAAACCCACATACCTCAGCTACTTCTTACTTGCTTTCATACCCCTATTGACTTCTTAATGTACCCCCTTCCTTGGATTCATTAGAGCTATAACTCTCTTTGTAGCTTTGTTGTTAGTCTTATGCAGCCCCTTCTTAGGAACCCTCTTATTCCCGGCCTTATATCGAGTCCTACTGTTGTTGTAGCCTATCTACTACAATGGTATATGATATAAACTCTTGCTGGAAAGAGACATTAACCATGTTAAGTACACATAAATCCTTGGAGTAGGTAGTATAGTATTTCTTTTATTAAATCTAGTTGCAGACCTTTTTTGTACTCTCTCCCCGCTTTCACTCCTAGAAATCTCGAACTATAGGAATCTAGCAACAGCTTTCCATTAAGACTTAGGTTAGGATTACTTTGCTTGCTATAAGCTCAAGAATATAAAATCTCCTACTTATTTGAATTGACAGGGTCCTTCTTAGCCTTCAACTCCTAGCTTGACCAAGAATACGCTTTGCCCGTCTTAGACTAGAATCAGTTATCTGCTATACAGTACAAATAGCTCTCCCAAGTGAATGACAGGATTCCCTAAACTAAAGTAAAGTAGAACTCTTAGAATAGGTATAGACTCTCAAGAATACAAAACCCATGAGCTACGATTTCTAAAACACCTTTGCTTGTACTGAATACTGGAATACAGATTCTGTCTATAACTCCTTTAGCAGCTACAGCTTTCAACAGCTTGCTTTCCATTAGAACAATTCCTTATTAAAGAGCTTTCTTTAGAGCTATTTGCAAGGAGCTTTCTTCTTCCTCAAGACTTATTCTGCATACCTCTTAGCCTTCATACTCATATCTTACTTAGCAATAACTAAGATTGGAACCCTTATTTACTAAAAAAAGTTTATAGAATGACTTCTATTTCGATGTCCTAAACCTATTAGAAAAAAGACTAGTGAATATACTAAACAAAGAAGAAAATCTGGATCTCCACCCTTTAGCTACAGCTTTACATACTACCATCCTTCCAGAACTACAATTCTGAAAAGCTTCCCAAGAAATCCTGACAAGTCCTAACAAAGCCTAGAAACCAAAACTAATAAAACCAGGAATTACAGAAGCCAATGACCTACCCCTTTGTTAAAGCTACAGCACTAAAGCTACAACTGCTAGAGATATTGAACAGACTGGAAAGCTCTAACAAGAAATAAGTTCCTGGAAAGCAAGCCCGTTCATTACCTTTAAGCAAGAGATACTAGTAAAATGACATCATCAAGAAACTCTTTTGGTAAGGATAATCCCTCTTGTGAAATGCTTTATCAGTAAAAGTGGATAGAAACCCGAATCCTATATACCTCATCAATTTGTGACTTCCCGGACTCTTCAAATGAAAAGGTCTTTAAATACCTTAAACACAGAACCGGAATTTCTTATACACCTTATTTGATTTGAAATACCAGAGCTATAGCTACTCTACTTAATTATAACTAGGTTTGACAATTATTCGTTAGCATTCAAATTGATTGACTTCTCTTTACCGGGAAACCTTGAACACAGAAAAGCTAGTAGACAATTTACTTTAACAGCTACAGACCTCCTATTCAAATCAATTCCAGGATTAATAAAGTCTTTTTGGTTAGGCTAAACTCCTCCTGCTTTTGTAGCTTATCGTTAAAAGGTTAGAGCCTTAGAGAGATAAGAGTCAATCCATCTACCGGACTGAAAACCTAATAAGGGAAGGATTTGCGAGTAGTCTATGCGATAGTACAGATTTACACTGTAACCTGCACCAAAGGAAAAAGCTTGACTCTCCTTAAATATCCTAAAAAGACTTCTACTAAACTAATCAAACTAAAGAAAAAACCTCCTTACAGATAAACTCTAATAAATTAAGAAATTAAGGGTCAGGGATTCTATAGAGTTAGAAAACCCTTATCAAACACTAAAAGCTAAACAAAAATATCAGGAATCTAAGTTAAACAAAAAGCTCTTAAATCTTAGTACTAGAAAATGTACTTAATTACCGGGTAGGTTTCAATATTAGTTATGGAATGAGATAGGTCTATAGGTTAGACAAATAAGAAAGACTCAGAAGAAATCTCCTTATTGGAACCCACGAATGTCTACAGTTTTTTACTCGTGCTGCCCGTGCTTTTTGCCTACCAAACCATAATACTAACCTCAACTGAACAAGCTTCCTCACTCAGTACTTTTTGGGAACCGTCGTAGTATTTAAACTAATTCTTTTCCGGTTACAAGAATAGGTATCTTTTGTCTGAATTTCTAATTGGATTTTGAAAACCTAAATAAAGGGAAGTTTCTAACTAAGGCCGGTCATTAAATATAGGTTCATTTAATGGAGTTTTGCGGTATCACACTAATACTTAACTATAAAAGTACTCTCAGCAAGATAAAAGCTCAAAAGGGAACTTGTTGTTACTCTATTTGTTCAATGCATGGTTAACCAATCCCTCCAATTAAGTAAGGATTTATTAACTTATATGTATTCTACTTCTGCACTTTGCAGCTCTTGCTGAGAGTTCATTCGCTCAGTAGACAAAGCAACTATATCGGATATCAGGGTTTCCAAGAAAATTTGAAGTAGAAAACTCCTTTTACTAGTTCATACATGTGGATCTCTTCTTATTAGGCTCTATTTCTAGAATTTTGATACTTAAAAAGCTCCCTTTTAAACTGGCTAAGAGTCAGGGCTTTTCCCTTGTAAACCCTTGAATGCCTGCTTTTATTATGGATACACATGAGACTCTCAAGTCAAGGCATGTAACAGTCAAGCTTGATTTGTTCCAATTTTCTACAGGGGGTTATAAGAGTAGCTATTTCAAACACGGCGAGACTCCTTAATCTTTAAGGACCTCTCAATATATAAAGAATATCGGAAAGGAGTAGCTCTTGTCGAAGGAGTATTCTAAGATTATGCCTAGATAAAGGTATCGTTTTACCCAATGTTAAAAGAGGCTCTAATAGTTATAAAATAAAAAGGGGTCGTTTCTTTCATACCTACCTTCAGTTGCATCTTTGCTAAAGCCCCTTATCAACTAGAAAATGAAGGCTTCTCTTTCCACTTGTATGTTTATAAGATACTTTTCACCCCTACTCTGGAAATTCTGCATAAATGCCTTTACTAGCGTTTCGCAGTACTTTGGGGTTAATACTAGTTTTCACTGTACCTTAGAATGAAGCTAATCCTTAATTTCTAAATCAAGAAGATGCGCGAATCTCCAATATCAGCTTCCTTGTTTTTGTAATTTGAAAACTACTCGGCTACTAATACTATTCAGTCACACGGGAGTTCTTTCTTTTATATCGCTTGGCCGGGGATTGTTTACAATAAAAGAATCAAAAGGCAAGGCAAGCACTAACAATCAAACAGAGAGTTACCTTCTAATTAGACAGTCAATCCATGTCCATTATTCTCCTATGAATTTACTAGTTAGACATGTCCAACAGCTTCTTTTTTTATAGGTTACTTATATTTCTTTGTAATATCACACTTTATAGTCAGAAAACAAGAATTGAGCTCTTTGCAGTATTTTTTAGGCGGGGGCGCCCCAGTCAGGTTTAGCACCAAGGCTAGCCTATAACTAGGTTTTACTTTTTCCAAATGGGCTCCCGGGGCAGTCCAGTGTTAGTAATTGAGTATTCTAATTCTGATTAGTATTCATTCTTTGCTCCCTTATCAAGTTGTTTTTCTTGTATCACTAAGAGTTCAAACTAGTCCTCTGTCCAAGTCAAGCTCAGCAATGCCTATATCATAGAATAGGTACCTCATCATTGTAACTTCACATGTTAAAAGGGTTCTTTAGTTAACGCACATACATTTATACTAAACCAAGTAAGACTAGCCCGCCCTTTCCTTCTTAGTCAAGTCTAAACATCAACAGTCGAGAGTCTTTCTTGCCTCCGTGGTACTTATTCCTGAAATGAAATCATTAAAAAAAGTAACAAGATTTGAACCTTTGATTTAACTTATGCCTTTTGCCAAATAACTTTTTCGTTATTTAAATTGAATTCAAGCAGTTATTAACACTTTGTCTTATATAGAATATATGGATTCCAAATACCATACAAAGACATTTATTGTGCAGGAATCAGGATCTTATAAGGATTCTAGTGGCTGGGGGCCGCCTACCTAGTATCAATTTTTGTCACTAAGAGCTCGAATTCTATTATTTTAATACAATTTTAATTTACTAGAAATACCGGGTTCCGTAAATCGAGCAGTTACTATTTAGATTCAAATAAAGGACATTATCCAGCACTATTGCACGAGTTGATAAGTCTACTATTTGTATAATTTACAGGTTTCAAACTTATTGAATTTTCCGGAAGAGAAGAAGGAAGTATATTAGTTTGTTGTGTAAAATGAAAGGTTTTGGTTGTATAGTTTTCGTTAAGTATTGAGACTTTAAAACCAAGAACTAAATCTAAGTACTAGAGATGCGGTATGATTTTCAGAGAAATGTACAATGTTGTAAAATAAATTGTTTAACTTATGATAAGAGATAATAGCCCAGCGCTCAAAAAAGGAACCCCTCTTAACTATACATAAGCTCTGGATCTTTTATCTCGAATCTATTGTTATAATTTTTTATTAGACTCAAGAGTAATCTTGCCCTTGTTTTTACTTCCAAAACTAGCATTTTTATAGATGGAATCAGAGCTGCCACAATAAGTATCTGGAGAAAAAGCTTGACCTTTATTAGGATTATTAAGTGGGGACTCAACAAATAGGAAAAGCAAGTATATATAACTTTTCGAAACGAAGCAGTAACCCGATAAAGCAGTAAAGCTTCTTCGAGTAGGAAATACATACTATTTAGCGCTTATTGAAAGGAATAGTGTATTTTAGGCTAAATTTGAATCAAAGCTTCTTGTAAGACACAAAAGTGAATGCTAGGAAAGACTCGTATATAAAAGGAGGTGTATGTTGCTTTGATATATGAGTACCCTTTGGTAGATATCTAAAAGGCACCGAATTTTTGAATTTATCAGTAATGCTTAACTATGACACAGAAATAGGACTGCCCCGAAGCAAGAATATAGAACACCTAAAGACGTCTTCGACTGTGGTAAAAAACCGGGCCCAAACATCTTACTTTTTGCGGAAATTCATATAGGTAGGGTACGCATGAGTATTAATAGCTTTTATTCCTATTCAGTGAATCAATATAAAGTCCGAGCTATTTGAGAAAAAGTTATAGGTATTATTAGGTATTCGAACTACACACCTAGTTAGTTAACTCTAACACTGACTGACCTTGATAACTTTTGAGACCTGAGAAAAGAAGGAATTTCTTACATTAGGAGGCTCGTTCAGAAGCCTGGAGTAAAGCGATTCAAACCTTTGCATACCGATAAAATTATAAAATGGGTGCTTTCTCTTTTGGCTGTGATAACCAAGCTTGGCCTTTTATATATAATGGGTCACTTATATAGAACTAAGAATAGAAGGGACTTTAGTTACTCGCACGGATTATCTCTTTATAAGGAAACGTCTTAGTCTGGAATAACACTTAGTTTATATTATCATATATTTACAAGTCTAAATTATAAGGTATTAAAGCTACCACAAGTATAGGGCTTTTTTTCAAGACCTAACCTTCGTAAAACTTCCCAGTCAATTTCTTGACCAAGCATAAGGGATGAGATCCTTTTTATATAAACAAAACCTGGTGCTAACAAAAACTTACTGTTAGTGAGATTTAACTTTATGCTTTCAATTGTGATACTCACGAATTCGTTAAAATGACTACATATGATTATGATTATTGCATTCGTTACTGTATGGACAGCTTTATCTCTATAGTACTAAGTTAGAATGGGGATATCTAAAGTATGAGCAAAAGTCCAGTCCGACTCTTTATTACACAGGATTCGGATACTTCTAAATGTAATAGTGAAGGCACACATTACAATGGTGTAAAGAGCTTTTCTAATATTTTTGTCTCGCATTTATTGTTAAACCTGTATTTTTGAAGGGTTTTTACAACAGGAATTGATTTCTATCTGTTATAAAGACTTAAATATATAATTATAGATCCTACTAAGCCTAAGCTAATATAAAGTTATCCTAATTCTTAGCTTCTTGTCCCGGCTCCGTTATACCCTATAACCCTATTTGTTGAACACAGCATCTCTTTCAATTCTGGACTTAAAGGCTTATAAAGTAATTTCAATAAGTA
This sequence comes from Pelargonium exstipulatum, assembly GCA_036897565.1. Classification (NCBI taxonomy): domain Eukaryota; kingdom Viridiplantae; phylum Streptophyta; class Magnoliopsida; order Geraniales; family Geraniaceae; genus Pelargonium; species Pelargonium exstipulatum. The sequence goes on along the minus strand of JAYMTG010000039.1, from coordinate 37,568 downwards.
GTTATTATCGTGCAGATATGAGTTGAGTATATGTATTCTGTGCAAGCTACACTTTATATCTTTAGTTTAGAAGTGTCTTCTTGGGGGCGCAACAATATCTTAGTTTTCAGGAATTTCAAGTTATGAGGCCTGTCCGCTTAGCCGGAGTCTCCTCTAAAAGCAGCTTATCTGACTTGCTAACATGTTGCTGGTGAATCCTTGGTTGGATGAGAGTAAAAGGAAATGCTTGTGAGTCTTATAATGAACTGAACTTTTTGCCTAAAGTCTCTGCTCTCTTAATAAAACACTAAATATTTGGCGATTCTTAGTCGTATACCGGAGTGCCTTAAATTATAAGATTAGCCTTTAATTCTACACTAAAACTTTCTTTTTTGCTTAAATAAAAAAGAATACCCAATTTCAACTAGAGCCCGGATAACAGTTTGACTCCCGAGATTAGGGATCCCTGATAAAAACCAGACGTAGCTGCTCAAGACTATACTAATATAAAGAATAAAGTTATCCATAAGTATATAACTCTAAGGTTTTGTAACCCAAAAAGAAGTAAGAAATCCTTTTTAGGTATTCCTCTAGAGCCCTTTTTATAAAGTAGTAAGCCGGGAAATGAAATTCTCAAAAATGAAGGCCCCCTTCTCCTTTTATTTACAACTAACGGATACCTTTTTTTTGACTGCGGGGAGCGGCCTACTCTTCGATCGCACACTGTACTAAATTCTCATTTCATTTCTAAACGTATCAACTTTCCTCGAATGTAAGGTTATTTTATAAGCTAATAGTTAGTTGTCGGCACAGCTGAAAATATACGGAATGCGGGTCCTTTACAGATGTATTTCCGGGGTATAAAGCCCCTTACAAGCTATAGCTAAAGGAGTTCTAAATTCTTTACTAAAGGGAAAGCCCTTGGAGTTTTTTTATTTCTTTACTTAATGAGTCTCTGCTTAACTTAGGATAATCTTTAATATCCCCTTAGCTAGACGGAAAACTTACTAGGACTTTTTCTCTTGGTTCTGTTAAATCGAAAAACGAATGTAAGATAATAACTTCGGGACAAACTGAGGGAAGATTTTTATAACTAGAATCTATTTTTTTTATTTATAAACAAGTGAATCTTCTTAGAAATGACTGCAAAAGAGATAGTACGGGTGGAATTGCCGGATATCAAGAAGGGGGCGTCTTTATTATTGAGTATTTTTGAATTGAATATGAAGAGCGAGCTTCCTTGTATTTTACTCAAGGGGTTCCTTGCCTTACTATAAGACTTTTACGGAGCTAATCCAGAGTTTTTGACATTATTCTATATGAGGGATTTCACTTTTTCTTATTCTCATAAAACATAAAGAAGAATCAACTACTAAGATATTCAATACTCAGGCGAAACCCTATTCATTTTCTAAATATCAAGACTCTAAAAGCCCCTTTTGTAAAGCACATAATTAGCAAATACACGGTGACACTTTATTTCAAGGTCCTTTTTCTTCCTTTAGTCAAAAAACCTAAAGAACCCTTCCTTTGTATTGCTACTTACTTTTTTATATCTTATTTGTATCCTTATCTTGGTTACCAAAGTGCTGTGCTTTGTAGTTAAGAGTCCTTTATGTATGAGCCAGAACCCTCGTTCTAATATAAGAAAAACCTAAAGCTACTTCCAAATGTTACCCAATATATGGGCTCTTTTTTATGACTCTTATATGATAAATATATCTATTTCTTTTTTTTGACAAGCAATTACTCCCTATTTTAGAAGTAAAACATCCTAACCTTGTTCAATTTCGAGCTATCTCTAACAGGACTCCCCAACTTCTTGGGTTTTTATAGCTGTTTGTGGCAAGTTCCCTTCTATATTAAGCATCTATTTGATTGAGAACCTATTTAAGTACCTTGGCCTTATAGAGTTTTTTACAAGTTTTGGGCCTCCTCTAGTTTACCAATTAAACAATCGAGAAAAACGGTTCCCCTTTTATATTGAGCAGAATAATAAAGCGACGCTCTCCACGAAGATACTAGACTCTTTTCAAGGGCTTTCTTTTAGTTCATAAAAAGCCTAAATTACATTTTCCTCGTTTTTTAAAAAGAGGGCTCTTTACGGTCCTAATAAATATAGTAAATCCGGTATCGGAAGCCCTTTATAAGAATAACCTATGCACCCTAGCACAGACCCACCCCTGTACTTATAGGATCTTCGTATTGATTGTTCAGGCAAACGAGGTTTTTTCTTTATTATTATTATCCCCTTAGTAATGTAATAGCTTTACTTGTTTTGTTCTTTTTTTAAATGAGATGAGTACCTATCCTCGGATAAACTATCAGTGCATCACATACTCCGTATACTTCTAACTTCTAGCGTCAGTTCCTTTTTGTACCTAGAACACGTAAAGAGAAATCCTAATGGAGTACCCCCAATTGGGATTATACCTGCTTTTTTGTTATATCGCAAGGTTTGAATAATATTTATTACGCCTTAGTTACTGCAACTGCACGAGTACTCTCAAGGTATCCTAAGTCAAAGAAAACCCTTTGAATATTTTACAAGGGTTATTTTAAGGACCCGTTCGAAGCGTAACTCATCTGTAACACAATTTGTGTTTGGCTCTTATACAAAAATATTCAAAAGAAGAGTTTAGAAAACCAACCCTTGTCTTTGGGGTGTATTGAATAGTTTTTATCTACCGTACCGGATAACCGCGATTGCTTAGTTAAACTCATCAAAGAAAAAGAATTGTTAGTGTCAATGAATGCTAGTAAAATAAAGGGTGGCTGTCTCCTTGCCATTTGTCTTTTCAAATTTTAGATGTGATTCACTTCCACTCTGGATCCTAACTTATAAAAACCTTATTTACTACTTACTATACTACATCTATCCAGTGTCAACTTGAGGTAAGGGGTTAATGAACCCAGGCTTTAGGGAAACCCCTATGATTCGTGAAAAGGCTGCTCAGATTTTTTAGGATCTTATTTTCTTATATAAATAGAAAGTAGTCCTTTTTATTACTACGAAGAAATGCAAGGGATATTTACCTTCTTTTAATTCATTCTCAACTACCTCCTAGGACCACCACTAGAGAAAGTGACAGGATCCTACTGTTATCCGGATTTTTTCAACAATTCCGGATAGTATTCGTATTCTAATAATAATATAATCACTGCCCCTAAAAAGCTTTGATCTCTCAAATCAATTAACGAAAGCTATAATAAATTAGATATCCACTGCCTCCCCGGTTAAGACTCTGCAATTTTTCTATTCAGACGTTTGCTGCAGACTGAAAAAGCGTAGGTTCGAATCCTATAATTAATTGTGCTCTGCTACGCGCGAGTCCTGCTTTATATGTGCATTAACTATTTTTCCACAAATAACTAAAGTTATGATGCCTTATTCAGTGCTTAAAGTCCTCCTAAAGAATTACCCTATCTTGGACAGTACTAGTAAGTCACAGCAATAAATAAGGTGCATCAGAGGATCCAAGTCTAAGGATTCAAAGTCTAAACTTATTTGCTTCTACTTCCGAATATAGATCCTTTAGAAATACGTATAGGAATCATAAAGCAGAAATTCTTTCCTTATCTTAGTATTCTATTAGTTAACAAAGAGCAGTAGAATCTAAGGGATTTGACAAGCAAGGCTGTTCAAATGTATATATATATAAAAGATTTTTCTTATTTATTCCAGAATTTAAGTTAAGGAGATCCAAGTAGTAATATATTTTTAGTGACAGCTCTTGGCTTGGAAGAATAGGATAAACTTCTAATGAAATTGCTACACCCTTTCGAATACTATTAGTTAGACTTTTTTACCTTAACTTCAATTTTTAAGAGGTCTCACAGAGTTTATGCTTTCCGGGTTTATCTCACTACAAACTACAAAGAGAGGGGGCTTCTTACTAAGCAGAGACCCGGTTTCTTAGGAGTGTTGCGGGATAGGACTTGAACTCACTTATTTGTTTTATTCTGTCTTAATGACTTAATGAGAACCCCGCGATTCCTTATGTAAAAGCTAGGAATCTTTTTTTCTGTATTTCTAGTAAATAAACGAGGAAGTCATTAAGTATTCCCTTTCCAGTTAAAAAACTCACGGAACTAAAAAGGAAGATAACATTTCGTAGCAGTAAAATGAATCAAAATTCCTCAAACTCATAAAATAGAATATTCAGGCAATAGCGGGCCAACGTAGTTATCTACTCTGATAAGTATATTAAGTAAAGAATATAAAAAGAAAAAAAAGACTTCACTTAAAAAGTCTCTAAGCAACTTCTTTACCGAACCCCGTCAAGTTCGGTACTCAAGTATCTGCCAGTTGGATTCAGCATCAGGTAAAGACTCCCGCTATCTACGGCAAGAAACCCGTGTTCGGGATTAGAATCTTCTTATACTCTCAGTGAGTGCACTTTCTGCTAAGAGGAGTCACTATTTAGAACACAGTCATATCGAGCCCTTTTTGATTTCAAACAGGGATTCTTTCAAGGTTTGCTCTAATATGAGATAAGAGATAATGACACCTTTTTGTCACCTCTCACCCAAGGGATCTATTCTTAATTATCGATTCACTATTCATTTTGCTTATATACTATTCGCAAAACCCTGTAGGAAATAGATGTACCTTGACGTACTTAATATACATTTCTTAAATTTAGAATCAATTCGTAGTAGAGCACTGAGTAATAGTTAAGAATTTTGTTAGTCAAATTCTACTTAAGCGAAAAAACGTAAGGGTTTTACATAACTTTACATAACCAGGAGCCCTGTTAATCTGACACACTTCCTAAACACCGACATTGTCTAGGTCTAGGTAATGTATTGCTCAAGAGGGCGGAGGTTCAAAGAGTGCTCCCTTGTTTCCAAGCTCCTGACAATAAAGTCAGGAGTTTGCATGTGCAGTGAAGAAGTCAATTTGAAAGTCATTAAAGTCTGCTGTTATAGTGTAAGGTTGATTAGACAAATAAACTCCTAACATTTCCCTCGCTTCGCTACACTTGGGTAGATGGACGTATCTATTATTTATAAGGCTTAATCCTCTTTAACTGATAAGCTACATAGCACACAAGAGTCATTATCCTTGCAATTGAAAGCACTAGAATACAATTCTAATTACAATAAGTAATACAATAGAATACTAAATCGAATTCACTAATAAGAACTATCTATATTCTTTCTATTACTATGTATTCTATCTTATACTTCTATATTAAGAATACACTATTTTAGGTACACTTGGTTAGGAGCTCTCTTCTAGTGGATGTCAAGGTCCTGGCTCAGGCTGTCATGGGTAGGGTTAGGGCTCAGGCTACAGGTTAAGCTCAGGGTATCAGGTAAGCTGCAACTCAGGCTCAAGCAACAACAAGGTATGCAGCTCGAAGAAGTCACTTTTGGGGTAACCGTAGAAGAGTCCTAGGCTTATTACTTTGCAATTACTGAATCTCCAAATACAAAAAGGTTAAACGAAAGGAAGTCTTGTTATGAAAAGCTAGCCTTGACCTGGCTGGCTTATATTTTCAATATTCGAAACAAAAGAGTAGAAATGCAGTTTGTAACGATTCAAAACCTTGTACTTGTTGTTCTTTTTCAGGGTACTCCACCGGGGATTGACTTCTTAGTTTCATTGAAGGGTAAAGCACCGGTTAATGTAACCAGCATGACAAGGGTTCAAGTCGTACTACACTTTGTTTAAAAGGTTAAAGGGTACTTCTTTTAGAGTTCTGTAAGCTGGCTTAATTCAAGAAATTGCTTAGTTTTCAGGTTTAAGAGGATAGTAATTCAATGCAAAATTTGTTTGCTAATTTCTAGTTTCCTAAATGAAAGATTCAAGATAAATGACTTTATAAAAAGAAGGGTAACTCAAGGTAAGTGAAAGGGAAAGATCTATTTGTGTGACGTTAGTTAGCTTGGTTTGTCCTGAGTTCAAAATTGATAAGTTCTAGGCATGAAAGAGTTCGCAAATTACAGGGTTTAGTTTCTTGACGACAGAATTTTACAGCATATCTTTGAAAAGGTAACCTTGTATTCGTTGTCGGTATAGTCCTTATTTCTTTTATTTATGGTATTAAGAAATCATTAGGTCAAGCCGTGGTAGCCAAACCCAAGGAACAGCTCAAGATTTCCCTTATTACATTCTCAATAGGTGTATCTCACAGGGAAGTCCTTTATGTGTTTTATAAAAATGGAAACCGTAGTGGTGGTGGATCCAAAAGGTTACGTTCCACTAGAGCAGGACTCTCCTTGTTAGAGTATTGAATTTCAAGAATGGAAAAGGCGTGAGACTGGGCCCTTTTTGGTATAGAATACATTGTAGTACTTTTCATAGAACCCTATCCGCAAGAAAATCGGGAGTAAATTCAAACTTAACTGCTTACAGAGAGCTTGAAAAAAGGCATTCCTGTTATAAATGAATATATAGTTGTCAAAGGATTCTAATAAAGCCTTAAAGTCCTCTAGAGAGATTCCGATTGGAGTAAGCCTAGAGCGCGCCTTTCCCAATATTATACTTTTTCTTAACTTAAATTGAGTTAACAAAAAAGCACTAACCAACTATTCTATTTTAAATTACGGAAGGGATAAGACTTCGTTAAGAATATCGTACAGAGTCAAGTGCATTTTATTCCTTTTAAGAGTAAAAAGTGTACCTTGTAAATTCACTAGCTTTTTTTTCTCCTCTTCAATTTTAAAAGGGTTCTGGTCATTTTTTTGTATGGGGCAGTTTTTTACTTTCTATATCTGTTTCCCTAATACACGGGTGTTCCAATAATGTTAGTTATAGCTATTGAATGCAATTAGTGGATACCAAAGCTACAAGTGCTTGCTACTACAAAGAAAAAACCAAAGAATAGAATCTTGAGATGAACTCTTTCCTAAAACAAAGGTTTCTTCTATCTTAAACTCAAAGGTGAGATGTACAAACGGTTTAAGGATAAGGTAAAAGGAATCCTAATACAAAGACTCAAGAATACTATTTAGAGGTTCAATAAGTATATGTTGTTTATCCTAGGAATAGACTCTCGAAATAGAATCCTTTATGTTATCCTAAATTACAATCTTATCAAAGAACTCCTCGCCGCAACAGCTCTAGTTTTCACAGGTTTCAATTAAGCCTCTCCTTAGCGACTGCTTTACAATACCCAGAATACTTCATAGCAACATTAGAATCAATGCCGGCATGGCTGCTTTCCAGTAACCATTAAACCCCCTTTTAGCTACACAAATGAAAGGATAAAGAAATCCTAAACTTGGTAGACTGAAAATATCATATTATTAAACCTTTCAGAAGCTTACTGCGCCTTAAGAATACCAGGATCCATTCCCACAGACTATATAAGCTCTACCGGTTAAAGGAACGAACTTACTTGCATATCTATTATTACTTCCCTTTTATAGAGTCCTAATTCTTCCTAACCCAGAAGCCGCAACTAAACTAGTTCTTAGATTTCTAGGTCTTAAACTTTGTTCACTTTCAGGTCGGAAAACCTAGAATATTAGATACTGCAAAGCATTACTTGTAATTTACAAAAGAAATCCCAACTCTTCTCTTTGCTTTGTTCAGAGCTTTATCTAGACTTGCATTCTGTAGCTCACTCCCTATCTTGATAGCCTCCGTAGTCTTATGAAATAGACCTTGCTTGGAAACTCTTTAGGATTCCCTGACTTTCTTACTCTTGCTTTCCTCCAATTCTTCTAATTGGAGCCTCTTTCTTTCCTTGATCAGTGGAATCCCCCTAGAATCTGAGTCAAGGTTACAAGACCGATAGTCAATCAACAACATATTCATATTAGGAAGATGCCTTTTTACTAATGCAAACCAAATGAAAGACAGAAGAAAGCCTGTCCTTTACCCTTCCCTTGAGAGCCGCAGTCAATTAGCTACCAGCTTTTCTTACTCTTACCATACTCCGTATCCCGTTTCCTATTGAGCTATATACCTAGAACTCTCTTAGCTAGACTTGCTTTCTCTTGTCAAACCCTCATAGTAAATCTAATTAAGAGTTCCTTAAAGAAACCAAAATAAAGTAAGATCATAAAAAATCTGATCAGGAACCCTTACCCAAGGTTTACCCTGCCAGAAGGACTCAAAAAGAAATTTGAAATGTATCCTACTTCAAGTTCCTAGTATATACTTAATTATAGAAAGAGCTTATATAAGCCTCTAAGGAGTACCCAACTGACTTTGATATGGATACGGGAACTCTTAAAAGGATATGGTTAAGATAGAAGTTGATGCCATCGAGCAAAGGAATCCCTTTCTTTCTTGATATCTTTTCATTCCTAAGATGATAAGTTGATTGGAACCTATGCTTTTTTCGTTTCGGACTCGTGCTCTAACCGGACCCTTTTTGGATTCTATATATATAATCTCTTCAATAACTAGGATTAAGATATTCTTTTCTTATCTATGAAGCAATAAGGACTTTTAAGGAAAAGCTTATTGACCTTATTTAGAAATCATGTTAAGATTAGAATTCTTGGTAATTAAGGTATTCTGTGTTCCATAGCTTTAGGGTTACTTTTTTCTAGTGTAAGTGTAAGGGTTCCACCAAGGGCAGCTGTCAAACTCGAGGATTCTTCTGACACTTGGGATAAAAAGGGTTTCGAAAGAGAGTCACGTATTTCAAATCTAGTAATCTAAATAGGATTTCTAAGCAGTGGGGTACTAGTATATAAGAGGGTCCCCGTTTCCGTTCCTTGTCTCGAAAAAGCCTTTAAAGCAGCTAGACACAAGATGAATGGTGCCTTACTACTTCCTTTCATAACCAAAACCATACTCTTATTCTATAGCCCCAACTCAGGTTGGCCTTGATACCTATCCTTTTCTTAATACCTGCCCTTTCTTGATAACTATACTTCCGAGTCTTCACCATCACTTTCCTTCATGTTCTGCAACCCTGTTTTGATAGACTCTTTCCTATCGTAAAAAGGGATCCTTTAAGAGTACTCTACTCCGACTGACCCAGAATTAAGCTAACCGATCCATAAGCACTTCAAGTCCTGGCAATGCAAATGAGAGGAAAGCAACTCAAATCCTGTCCAATCCTGCCCAATCAATCTAAAGCTAACCTTGCAAAAGAGGGACTCTTCTCAAGTAGAGCCTACTAATCAGCTAGACTTTATTTATAATGTAAAAGGGAAATGACATAACCTGAATAAACGTTGTTTCTTTCTAGAATTCTTACTTGTATCCCTTGTTAAAGTGATCCTTCAGGGGAGTTTTTTAGATTCGAGCCTTAAGTAGTTTTTAGAAAGAGAATTTGATTTCTTTCTCTTCCTTTCTCGGTCAAATTGGATTAGATATACAAATTATTATTAAGTATAAGTATTAATAAATCCCAAAAGAATGGTAGAAACAAGCAAAAAAATTGATAGTAAATCCTGTTAGATCAAAAAGGGTTTATTCTAGTTTAGCAATAAGCCAAAGTCACTATAAACGTTGTAATAATGAAAATACATCCAAAAGTACTCGTATATAGCTGCGATATAACATTAAAGATAAGTGGAATAGAGTTTCATTAGTCCTAAGATTTTGTCAGAAAGCTATCAAAGCAGGGATCGTTATCGAGTTTTCGGTGAGTGTCTTATCTTTAAGAGGTCGGATTCCTTAGGATCCGGGCACTCCTCGTTAATATACAATCCTCGAAAAAGAAGATAAACCTTGAGTTACTTTTTACTATTTCTTATTATATTGAGTCCTACGTTCATATGAGTATTGAAGCTCAAAAGTCCCCCTTTTTAGTTTGTTCCAGGGAGTCTAGGAATGAGTGTTCGGTCATAGAATTAACTGTAATCAAATTCTAATTAGTAAAAGATATCTATTATTCATGTTATAGAGTAAAGAAGGCCTTGTCCTTTATATTATTTTATATCTATAGTATTTTTTGTGATAAAGTTTCTTGATTCTATTAGGAAGAATCCTCTTTAAACTGGAAGCTCCTCCGCCAAGAATTGAAACTCTGTTCTATCCGTATTTGTAAAAACTGCGCGTTATACCAAATTGCTAGAGCGGAACCCTACCTATCCAGGAAGAATAAATGAAATAAAGGAAAATCTTTTGCTAAACCAAGTTTTGTTAACTAATTCCTTTAGGTCCGAATACATAGCTTTAGAAAAGGTGTACTTAACAAATATAATAATAGGGGTTCTTTGTTCAAACAAAAACGGTTTCAAATACTTAAATAAGGAACCTAAGGGGCATCTTACATCCCGAAAAGTATTATGACACAAACGCATTCTTTGGATACAATAACTGAAGTTGAAGTTTATAAATTACGAAGGAACTTTTTTATCTTACTATCTAGTGGATTCGTCTATCTTAGGGCGTAGTACTACTAAATTACTTACGAGAGAGAAGATAGCTAAACGGAGTCCCACAATATAAAAAGGCAGCAGTATTTGAATCACGCAAGCTCCAGATAAAAGCAAGAAGTTCTTAGATTAGTGCTGTTAGAATTCCGCTCATATACTATAGGATTTTGATTAAGAAGGGTAGATACAGTTTTAAGTTTATATATCCTTATTTTTTAGCTTTAAAGAGCCTATTCTAGAAGCGGAGTTATAGTAAGTTAATGGATTCACTTGTTTGACAAGGGGCTTGGCATGTATAAGAATCAGGAATATAATAGAAGGGTACACCATACAAAGTAAATTTTCAACCCCGGTTTTTGTACTGGAGTCAAGCATTTAAGGCAAACCCTTTAGTATACCCTTTTTTCTTCTATACATTCTTTAGTTGCTACATAACAACATAACGTACAGTATAGGGAATTCCTATGCAATTTAAATAAATAGCTTTGTCTTTTCCAAACGGAACTAAGGAGCTCCCTTGTTTATTGTAGCAATCCGTATTACAGTTTCTGTAAAGTATTTCCCATTAGTCAAGAGGTGAAAAAAATCTAGGAAACTCCAGTTAGTTGTGGTAAAGCGTAGCCAAAGCTCAAGTACGAGAAGAAAAAACTGAAAATATGGAATGGAAATCTTGGCTCAGCACTTATAAAACTTCTTTTCTTTTGCATAAAGATTATGATATCCCTTACTTTTTATCCTATTTCGTTTAGAATGCAGTAATCTAAGGGGAGCTCTATACAATTAAATTAACCTCATTTTTATTTAAACTAATTAGGATTAAAGATAAATAGAACTTCTCGTTCATTTCATATTGGGCTAGATTACTGGAATAGCTAACCTCATTACATAGTACAGAATGGCTGTATTTATCTAAAGAATTATAGAAGAGGCTTACTTTGCATAAGCTAAGAAAAATGAAGAGATATATCAATTAAGAAGCGCGGGTTTTCATAGGGAACCCAAGTTGAAGATAGCATAAATACCAAGTGTAAGTTTCAATCTTTCTCAAGTTTCCTTTGTTTAAAGCAATATTCCTTAGGAGAAATGTAGGAAACCTAAGAGTATTAACTAGAGCTTTGACTACAATTAAAGTCAAATAACTTAGATAGAATAAAACTTAGTTTTTCTACAATTACCACTAACAAAGAATCCCTTTACTTGTTCAAGTTTTAGTGAAATGAAACCAATTTGAAATTAAGAGCATTTTTCAAGGATTCAAATCATAATCTAACTAAAACCTTATTTAGCTAATTTTGACTAATTGTTTTAGTAGAGAAAGTCTTCTTTCGTTTGAAAACTACCTGATTGATACCCCTATTAATAAAGTTTGAAGTTTAACATCGCTCCTATTCTAAAATCTGTACGCCCAATAGGATAGGAGAATCTTATTTCTATAATAAACTAGAATGTCTTGTTTAAATATATCGTATTTTATTTGTATTGGCTTAAACGGACTCTGTCAACATGAAGTCATCTGCCCCTTATGTTATGAATCCAAAAGGAAGTTTTCCTTGTATCATAGGTTTCTAATTACTCATTATTAGAAACAAATAACCTCGCTTTTTTAATATAAAGATTTAGTCAAACTAGGTACACGTTCCCTAGAAAGTTAAGATTCATTCCTTTATGGGATTTCTTGTTTTACTTTATATAATATTCTTTCTTTGTTCTTTACCCTTCAAAAAAGAAGAATTCCTTTACAAAAATACAAATCAAAGTCAAGTTTAGGAGAATCTTCTTGTTTCAGTGAATGGGGTTGTCTTAGGAAAGTGGGTTGTTTTTTCTCTTCCAAACCGGTGCAAGCCCTTTGACTTAAACGAGAAAATCTTTAGTTTGCGGAGTATCCTAGTATTTTTTGTTAGAAAAAGGCTCCCTTCTTCGTTCTTCTAGGTCTTTCTAGACGTCGTTTATCTTATTCACTTATCCTGGAGTTTTTATACAAGGTGTAATACTTAGCTTATGCATCTCGTTTTCGGTACCGGATATCTTCTTATTCATAGTATTCCTTTATTTGGGTGTAGAGACAAGTCCCGGTTATGAAGCAGTGGCTTAACTTAATAGGTCCCTCATGGTTTGGAAACTTATATTGGTTGAAGTTGACCTTTCTTTTTTGTATGAGTAATTTAAAGCTAGGGGACTCTCTTAGGATACAAAGGACGGGTTAAATAGATACTAATACTAGATCTTTTCTGAGGATACCCTGCAATTCATTCAACACAGATCGACTCTCACGGTGAATCCAAAACCATGTCTTACAGGTATAAACACCTTTTGAAGACTTATCTAATAAGTGAAAGTCTAGTAATAAATATAGCGGATAAGGTCAAGAATTTTAGAATCTTGTGGTTAAGGGGGACCCCTTGCAGTCTACGTGTATGAAACAAATGCGATTCCATCAAAAAGTGGAGTCGTTCTGGTTTTACTAATCCTAGTATAAAAAGAAAAGTTTATAAGGGGTAGAACCCTCGTGTGCCAATATATATAAAGGTTTACCACTTTTAGTTTACTCTCTAAGTAACTTCTCTGTAGAATGAGTGTAAATGTCTTATAAGCAAAAAAAGGTACTTTTAAGATTAAGAAACGAAGGTTCATAAGACAGCTACCCACAAGAGGGAAGCTATACCTATAAGGAAAGTAAGTATAACTCTAAAGTGTAAAGTAAATACTATACCATATCTAAAATATAAGGAAAGGAGAATCTAAACTTGTGTGCTTCCAAAAAATCTAGAATGCGTATAAGAATTGTCAAAACGGAGTTCCAGGTACTCTTTTGGAGCTTTTATAAACTTAGGTAATAATGCTAAATTCGCAGGGGGTTCTTACTAAGTTCTATTAAAGAAAGAGCCCTCTCTAATGCTAGGAATTTGAACAGGTCCGTCTGCTTGCTAGAGAGCTTTTTTCAATCAATTTAGCTATATAAGGGTCCTATAGTAAGACAAAGGGGTAAGATCTTTCTTACAGGGTTCTCCTACATTTTCGAAACTCTTTCTTATCTGAGTCACCTTTTTTAGTTAACAAAATAGAATCTAATTGGAAAATCTTTAGGCTATTAATTAGCAGCTACTAATGGATTGGAGTCAAGTTATAGGTAGATTTGGTATTCTATTTTATGAGAAGTGCTTTTACAAATTAGAATTATGTCGTGCAGTAGCATTCCGGGTTTTAATGAAGAAGTCAATTTGAAAGGCTTTTCTTGTTGATGTTGAACAAAAGGAACACAAAAGCCATTTACTTACTCGGACACTTGCTTGCATAACTCCCTGCACGTGCACATGACCGGAATTCGGTTGGTTGACAGAAGAAAAGAGCCCTTAAGAATGCCTATAAGACAATATGCTCAAACTTAAAAGATACAATGTTCATGAAAGTTTCTTGGCTAGCTCCTTTTTCTATCTGGTTTTAGTGTTAGTAAGATTCCTGAAACAGAAGAGGAAAGGATGGGCTACCCTTCTTTAATCACTCTAGACCAATAATTCCGTAATTGTCCTTATAGAAAGAGTGCCGAACCTTGTTATGACGTACCTCAAGTTTGTAAAGGAGTTACTTTAGTAAGATTCCATCGAAAAAGGAAGCTCCTTGTCCAAATATCGAATTACTTTGAAAAAACCTATCCTGTTTTTTATATCGACTCTTTATGGGAGCCTTAACCTATTAAATATGAGTATACAGCGCTGGTTCTAGTACAAAAAAACCAAACACTATGAACTAAAAGGAACTTGTAAAATAATACAAATTTCTTGTTCATTTTATACCTGACGTGTTCCCGAGGGACCCATTAATTTGAGAAAGGATTTCCTTAATACCTCTGTTTGAGATAGGCAGTACCCATTTTTTGATTATTGGAATTAAAAGTTGCGCTGAATACAATCTTTTTTTGCAATCGCAGCAGGTGCTGATATCTAGGATGGGTTTCCTTCTTCTAATGCTAAAATTGCCTTCTTTTGTTACGTTTGTTTTAGTTATAGTTTGTTTTTTTCTTAGTCTTTTTAGCTAGCTTAGTTTTTGTAAAACCTGCTATTATACTATAGCCCCTACTACCCCACGGCACCCCTAAGACTGAGAAATCAATATCTCCTAGACTTTCAATTCTTTAAGTAAAGACTTTCTAAAATGTTAAAGAAACAAAGGATGCAAATGCAATTCAAAAAGTATCCAAGTTACTCTCTAGAATGTTGTTTATCGCACGTTTAGGAACCCAGTAAGGTGGTTTTCCTTGGGGAACCCTACTGGATCTGTTTAATACAAAATGTGTAGTAATTGGTTAATAGAGGGGCTCCACCAGGACTGTTCTAATATTGATATGAATCTCTTTGGAAACACGGGCTTGGGCGGAAGCGGGGGATAACTTTACCTCTGGTCTTAAAATAAACATTACTAGTTTTGCTTTGGAGTCAATACGTGCTCATCTGCCTTGACGCTAGGAGTCTTTAAAGCTCAAAAATGAATGTAGAGCTTTCTACAGAGGTTGGGAGCTTAAGGCAAAGCATAAGTCTCTAAAACGCAGGGAGTAGCTTTTCTCTTCTTTGTCTAATTTAGGGAGGACTAATTCTAAAATAGGTATTATGAAAAATACTAGGATCACACTTTGAATAGGTTAAACTAAATGAAATCTAGAGGAAGTTCTTGCTGAGACCTTGTAAAATTATATAATCTGCGATTAGTTTTCTGTGCAATATCCGCAGAAGTCTAAAGAATCTAATTGAAATAGGGATCCCCAGGAAAAATGGCATCTTTTTGCTCGTAGACCTTCCCATATCGCAAGCCCCAGCTTCAATTTTCATGTAGAATTTCTTTAAGGTTTTGAATAATCACTGTATCCTCTAAGTAAGAAAAGAAAAAGCTTTTTTAGTATTAAACACTCTTGGTTTCAAGTACCTATATATAAGGAAATTCTTAGAGGACTCCAAACTTTAGAAAAAAAAGTTATACGTGAGATTTACTTCCCTTATTGGAGCCTTTTTCTTACGCGTATTGTCGAGAATTACCCCCCTGTTTTATAATCGTATAATCCAAGTTATGATTACCCACTGAAACTCACTAGGGATACCCCTTAGCTTCATTTTTCTTTCGTTTTGAGATATATTGTTACCGGATATCGGGGTCCCCTCCATCTTAATTGAAATCTAACTAAGTCCTAAAAAGGGTGGCTTCCATTAGCGCCTAATTAGAAAGTTTTCTTCTTACCGAGCTGTGAAATAGAGTAAGCGTTTTAAAATGTATAGGCCTAGCTTTATACTAAGTAGGACATCTTTCTTCGCAGATTACTCTACAGTTTAGGGAATGCATAGGGGTTAAGATGCATAAATTACAACAAAAAGGAAAAAGGTATTCTGCTAATGTAAAAAAAAAGTTACTAGAAAATCCCGAAAAGAGAGCCCTTCCGAAATCACAGCATTCCCGCGCCTCTCTAACATCGAGAACCTCCTAAGCAATCGGGGTTTATTTACTAACTAAGTATAAATGATGGCTAAGATCCATAAGGAGATTCGTAAAAGGAGAGCAGCTCCTAGTAGAAAACATCAAAGGAATCACTTAAAAAAGGAAATCCGAGATCCTCTGATTCACGAATAGTAAAGTAGTAATTCTATAGTGAAATAGTTTGGTATTTTTCGGCTCAGTAATAAAAAAGGAAGGCTTTAGGACAGGACAGTCTTTAGCTGGCACTGTTTAAGGTTAACTAATTAGTTTTCATTTACAAAGGAATTTATCTTGTTGTCCTTTTTATTTCGTAGAGAAATACTAAACTCCGATATAATGGACTAGGGTTTTGACTATATTGCAGCATTCAAATTAGCACTCAAAAGTCTGCGAAAACAAGATCGTACTCTCCTTTTTACTCTACTTTAAATTGAAAAGGGGTCCCTTAGGAATAAAGCTTTCAGTGGGGTATCCTAATTTTTACGAAATAGAAAAAACGTCTCAAAACCTTCTCGGTTTTAATAAAGCGCAGGCTCGTTCTTTGATAAAAAGTTTTTACAGTGGAAGCCAATCCCATTAAGACTATTTCAAGACTCACTGAAATGTTAATCCGTAACAATTTACTAAGTGTTACGCTTATATAGTACATCCTGGTACAAAGGAAGAAGTCCCCCTAACGAGTCATTTAGCTACAGAACAACACAAACTTTCCTTAACTCTTTAAAGCTTTACCTAGAACAATCAATACCTTTCTATAGTTACACTTATTACTTTTAAAGTACCCCCTTTTTATTATAGAGTACAGAAATAGCATCTTTTTCAAGAGGACTCCCTCCTTTACATTTTTACGGGAAATCCCGCTTTTGAGCAAGTTAAGGAACTTATTTCATAACAAATCTAGTATCCAGCGTGGAATAGAGTTTTCATTCTTCCTCAACCACTAATTCGGAATCATAGTAGCTATAAAAGTAAGGGTTGTTGGTTCACATCTCTGTTCCTATTTAAATCTTTGATTGAATACTAAGAAATCTAGAACTGACTGACTCTTGACTGTTACCTAAAAAGGATCTTATTTACAGACATAAGATAAAGTGATTCTACAAACTGTGGGATTTAAACTCCTACTATCTTTGGAACTTTGCTCCCGTTTCAATCCCCCAAAGGACTCATGATAGGTGTTAAGACACTTAGTTTAGACCAACAAAGCCTTACATATACTTGCAAGAACTTTTCAAATTATCCAGATGGCTTAGATTATCCCAGGTTCCTTAAACTTAGGATTATCCCCCTCCTTGTAGAAGCCTACCCCCTTAGATGAATAGTTTCGGGGCTCTCTATAAAACAAAGGATTCGTTATAACTCTTCATACCCTTGCCAGGCTTTTTACTTATATACACATAAAAGAGATTTCTTTGTATCTAAGTCTAAGTTATCCTTGTGTCCGAACCCATTCTTTGTGTCAGACTCTTTTTGCAATACCCGCTTGTAACTAAACTTTCACTTATCAAATGCCTTTACTAATCTTAGTATACAGGCAGCAACTTAGGAGTAACCTTCTAGTTTAGTATTAATGTGAAAGGTTTACCCTGTGCTTGTCTACTAAAACTAATAGTAGAAACCTAGTATAGTAACTTGCTTGCAAAACCTACTTAGTGTTTTCATTCTGGGGCGGTACTTCTACTTCTTAGATATTACACCCCTTTTTAGTTAAATACTTTCAATAAAAACAAATGAATAGGACAGCAAAAAGGATAAAGTTAAGAGCGTAAATATACTATTATTAGAAATTTCCTTTATTATTATTTACCCACTCCTTTATCTTTGATTTTACTTTTACGAATAAACAAAAACCTGCCGCCAGCCTATTTCAGTCTACTATTTCTGGATGAATTCATCTTGTTTTTGTAAAGGAGCTTTACCCTTCTTAAGGATAACCCTTTCCATATACCTATATACTTATAAGAACCTCGTCCTATCTATAGAACAAGTAAGCTACAAAGCTACAAGCAATTTCCTAATTAGCTACACGAAAGCTAGACTTAAAAGGGAAGGAATGTTACTTATTCTAATTCTAATAATACCGTTTGAAAGGTTTAGCGATTCCTGGTAAATAGAGTTTCTAAGCCAATTGTAATTCATTCAGTTTTCTGTTTTCAGTTCTGGGGAGGGCCCCGAGAGAGTTCAAGAGGGGTAACGTAGTAAAGAGTTTATACGCTTTCTTTATAGAATTTAGAGTCTCAAGTTTCAGGAGTTTCCAATTATATAAATTAGTAACGCTAGGGAAAGAAGTCAGAATAAGTTTTCTGAGGTTGTCAGCTTCAAAAAAAGGGTACCCTTGCCTTGGCTTCCTCGACCTCAGTTAAATTATCTACTAATATTTATTTTATGGTTTATTCTTTGAAAACTACTCTTGATTTTTATGCTATCAAGAGCCTCCTTTAGCAAGATTCAGCCACTTAAGTATTAGAAAAGGGTGTTATTCCTATACGAGGGATTTTTGCTTTTTTTACGCAATGGTATATTGAATAGTGTTATCTATTAAGTAGTTATACTCTACTGATTTAAAAGTGTACCTTAAAAGTTGCTTTCCAGAGCCCTCTTAAAAGGCAGAACGGGGTCTTTTTTATTAGGATTACTCCAAATTTGAGGTTTAGTAATTTCACAAGCATCCTTTTAAAATCGAATACTAAGTTTTGGATTTTGTTGTAACAGTCTAATTCTTGGGTCGATAGTTCAAAAAAATTCGATAGATAAGGCACTCCTTTACTTTGCCTATCTTATCTAGAGGAGATTCTGAACTAAAAAGGGGCCTCTGAATATAACCCTAATTCATTTTTCGGGACATTGCGCGTATTCCTACTGCTTTTTTAAAATAAAGGAACTCGATATAGACTTGTTTTTTCCTTCCTTATAGTAAGGCCGCGCGGCCAAATATTCTTGCCCGTGCTGTTCAATATTTCAAGTGTAGCTCTATAAAACCATAAAACCAATACACACCTTAAACTCAATTCTTTCCCCTTCCACAAGTACAAGATGCTAAGGAATACAGGTAAGAAGATAGCTACAAGAAGTGGAGGCTACAAGAATAGCTACAGGGAATTCTAAAACACCAAGATCAAGAAGAAGACTAAGCCTGGTATAGCCCATAAGAAGAGTCTAGCTCCTAAGATTAAAGCTATTCTTGCGAATGAGTCCCACGGAAATTTTACAACAAGTTTGATAAGATCTATCACAATACAAGAATGAATAATCTGGGATTATAGCATAATTCGTAAGAAAATAGGTAATAGTGTAGGAGTATCTCAAAGTATTTATAAACCCATTTCGCATAAGTAAGAATGAAACTCTTTAGTAGAGCGAGCTTTACATGGTTATTATCCGGTTTATTAGTTTTTTTTGCCTATAAAGTACTCCTTAATACAAAAAATGAGTTAAGAGTCACCTCAAACTGTTTAATTAAAGTATAATTTATAAGATTACCAAGGAGTATAGTAATAATTGAACAAGTCTAGTAAAAGTTACTAAAAAGCATTTAGTAGGGGCCCCGGTAAATCTGAAATAAAGATTACAAAAAAGTGAAGAGGGAATACCCTTCAACTAACTCGTAACTCAGACAAGTCTAGCTTTATTAAAATAAACATATCGGCAAAAACCCCTGCTAATTATAATTATAAATTTAACTTTACTTACAAAGCAAAAAGTCTTTAATTCAGTAACATATAACAATTTCATTTCATTTAGTCAAAGCTCCGTTTATTGATATTATAGGTATGCTTTTTGAGGGAAAACCGACAAGAAAAGATTTGAACCTATAGTTTTCTTCAACCACTTGCTAGGTTTTTCTTTTGTCCCACGTCCTTAATTTAAGTGTAGGATTTTTCATTAGTATAACAGACTCCCAGCTCAGGGTTGTATCTCTTCTGGCTCATGTAATTTCTTAGCTAGCTCAACCTCGGGGCAGTCGTGTAGGAGAGTTCGAAACCGGGCTTCTAGGCTATAAAATGGATACTATGTACATATTTCTGGATTTGAAGTGTTTTTAGAAAGATTCTCTTATGGATGTAAGTTAAGACTAAGGCTTCTGAGTCTCTATTATTAGATACTATATATTCAAAGTTAAATCGAACAAGAATCTAGAATAAAGAATTCTTATTTCCTATCTTAGATCCTGGCTTGTGTATATAATGAGGACAGGGGACTTTGACCTTAACCGAGTAGATATTTTGACAATGAAATAGATACTCAATTTCTTGGAGTTAGACTAACTTACGCATGGAATTTCAATCTGAGAAACTGGTTGAAGAATAAGGCAAGTAATCAATTAAGGAATCTTTGTATCGAAGTAATTAAAATTCCTAACATTAACATAGCTACTAAGCTAATGCAAGAGTTCCACTCCCATATACTGTATAAAAGCTCCTTCCTAAACTACCTCTTAGAAATTTCCAAACCTTACTTATGAATGCCCCCCTTTTCTTCCAAAAACCAAGAACCAGAGAAAGCTGCTCTTTGTACCGATTACCTGTTGGGCTGCAGCGCCTTTGACTAAACTAAGAGGTCTTCTTACTTTTTAGGAGTTCTTAGAGGCTGACCTGGTTGGGGCTTACCCTCGTTAACTAGAAATCCGCTTACTATGCCCAGAGACATTAACCAAGAGTAAACCATCTGCATTCCCCATTTGTTCTATTCGAAATCCTTAACTATAACTTATAGGAATTAAGTCGAGGTCAGTTTAGGTATTCCGTGTTTAAACATACATTCTTTCTGAAGTAAGACATTTTAAAGGAGAATCTTAAGTAAAGAGTTTTGCCTATTAGCTTCAAAGTTCTCACTTTTTTTAGTTAGTCAATTTTACGAAGCTTTTATAGTATAGACCTTGAGTAAATGCTTGCTGAAAACCTTGGTTAGGAACACAGCAGAGCACCCGTATTTGCAACCTTATGATACAGATAGGATACGAAAGCCAAGATCAAACCTCTTAGTAAACTCCTTCTCTTTAGTCTATCAGGACTTGCACTTTTGACATGCTGATAGAGTCTCTACTAAATAAAGAAGGAAAAAAATGAATCAGATTACGAATACAAAAAGAATTTAGGAAAGAGGTACAACTTTTTAAAATATAGGAGTTTATAGGATCCTTTTTTGGGCTTGCTCGAGAAGGAATATCCAAGACAAGGAGTTCTAAGATCAAGTAATTTATGAAATGTAAAAGGAATTCCTTAAGAAGTACCCGAATTGAACCTTTGACATGTCGTAAAAGATCGCTATGATATGTTCGGGGGATACTAGAAAAAAGAGCTCCGATCTAACCACAAGAAACAAGACTCACTCAATCAAAATGCTCACTTTCACTATACTTACTACATTCGAGTTACTATAACTAGAGTATACAGGATTACCTAAATCTATTTGTACATAAGCTATAACTAACCTTTACTTTCTTACTCGAAAAGTAAAATGACTTAAAGAAAGGAGAAATTGGTAATTTAAAGAGTGCAGTAAGAAAGGCACAAGTTAGCTTCTTTCGCTACAGCCAAGAGTCAAGTAAGTAGTTTTGTAAGTATATCTCAGTTGGTAGAGCATTGGAAGCTGAACCTGACGGCCGCGGGTTCAAGTCAACTCATCTACTTATAATATATATAATCAGATTTTGCAAGTATTCTACTAGCTCTTAACTACTAAAGCATATTTCCCTATGTTCACATTTTATATTATATGCGTCTTATCTTAGACTTTAAAATAGACTCTGCTTGTGTGAGCGGTCCCGCGTAACTGCCATGGCTAGTGCTATGTATAATAGAGAATCTCTCAAGAGAAGTTAATATTAATTGTCATAAAAAGTAAAAAGGGATACAGTGTTTTCCTTGTTTACACCTCTAATTGATACAATAAGTTTTCCTTTCTCAACTAAGCAAGAATAACCTTACGAGTAACTTGTAGCTAACTAGTGATCTATTTTATAATTATAAAAAGCAGGCAGTCAAATACCGAAGAGTGCAACCCAGTAAAGAGGGAGCTTTTTTGATAAGTTATTACTAACTGAAACTTAGAATAGTATTATCGCGCATAATTCTTCGTTACGTTACTCAAAAGGAAAACCTCAAAGTAAGGAATTAGATCTTTGACTACCCATGGTTATAGGACTATCCTCCAGAATTTGAATATTCTAGAATTTCGGAGTTAATTAATCAAATTTCTCCTTCATTAATTAAGAGGAAACTAGTAAAGGATATAGCTGCACAACTACTATTTAGAAATCCGTATCATACCTAGGTACTCTAAGAAGAGTGTAACCTCTAACTTCTAGTCTAAGATAATAAAAAAGGGGATTGAATTACTAAAAAGTTTGACTGAGTTCAATTGGCGGGGACATTCTATACACAAAAAATTATTGATTATAGAACCAAAAGCAATTCATAAGGAAAAAAACTCCTGCTATCGGAACTTGGATCTCAAGAAACATAAAATACGAGGACTACCAACACTATAAAAGAAAAGAATTCTACTTAAATCCCTTAAGGGGTATACCAAATTCTTGACTTTTTACGTGCGTAATCTTTATTCTAGTAGTAAGCCGGTTAGAATAGACCATCCGTTCCCCAACAGTTAATGTCACTTACTATATTCCAGGTTACAAGAGTTTTGGGTAAAGCTCAGGGCAGGGGTTTGACTCCCAAAGCTCTATCTAAACGATTTGAATCTCTCAAAATCCGGATTCCTTGGAAGAAGGCTAAATACTTTTAAATGGCAATGGTATGAGATAAACAAGAATAAAAGAAAAGGGAGGGTGTCATATGAGCGCCACTCCTTCTATTAATACTTGAGAACTAGCCTGATTAGGCCTAGGGCGGCGTATTCATTGCGCATTGGGGATCCCTAAAGAAACCTAATTATATTCGATTTGAGAAGTCATAAAAACTCTGAAGTAAATTTCTTAGTTTAGGGCTTGAAAAGAGAGGATATTCATTATAAGATAAGAGATCCCATAAGTTTCGAATTTTGCATTAGTGTAACTGTGTATAATCTGGATTTTGTCTTTACTCTTACTTTTTGAATAGTCACTCCTTTGGCAGAAGTACTGCGTAATATGAAACTAAGAAGCTCCTTAAAATTCATAGAGTATCGACCTATATATGGGAGCTAAAAAAAGACTCAATTAGAAGTTCCTGTTGTACCTATCAGCCAAAAGGGAAAGGACCCCTTTTTACTTGTACAGAAACCCGCCATAAAAAAAGAAAGCGCCCCGCTCTTCCAAAGCAAGAATTCCTTGTAAAAAAAAAAGTATATCCGTATGCTTCTTAATTATATTCCTACAAACTACAAAGGGAACTCCTATGCTTGTATAGGCTAAATACTTATAAAGACACTTGATTACGTAAGTTTTTTAATTATAAGTACAAGAAATTTTAAAAACTACTTTTGAAGGTGAAACCCCACCTTCCTTGCTCATTAGTTTTTTTATACAAGAGCTTTTATCTTATATGGTATATGCGCCTAGCCTCTCGTTTTTGAGTAGTATAATTCTTTCAAATTATTGATATTGAATAGCACGATAGCATACCCTGTTATGTTTTCAAAAGGGAAATAAATAGAAGGAGTAAAAGCAAGTCATTAGCAATAAAAAAGCAAGTATGAGTTTGAGTAAACTGCTCCAGAACATTTTAGAGTACTTACAACCCACCTAGTTCAGTATTATAGGAGGAATTGCCCCTTAGTTATGAACCAAAAACACTTCAAAAAATGACAAAAACTTCCCTGGAGTAACGTTTTGAAATGCCAACCCGAATCTTCTCATCTGCTTTAGAAGCGCCAGCCGGGTCCGCCTCTTTAGTCTTAGTATATAGGAATGCCTATAAAAAAAAGGAAACAATCAAAGGGAATAACCTTAGATATTACTAGCTCAAAAAATCTCTTCTTCCAACCCGGACTCTTTATCTAACTTTAATATGAAAATAAACTGAAGGTCTCTTTATTGGACAGCCCTTTTCAGAAGCCTTGGGTGTCTTGTAGTACACGAGTCTTTGTATTGGAGGTTTTTTACTCATATTTATATGATATAGCATTCCTGTGGTAAGTAACGCGTAGCTACTCAATTAGTATTATTCGGATTATAACAAGTTATAACAAGGAGCCCTAAAAGGAATTCTTGGCATCATAAACATAAAGAAGGGAATACGTATATTACAAACGCCTTTGGTTAGCCCTATTCTACGGGTCGCACACTGCAATTTAGAGAACCCCTTAACCCATAGTTACGAAAGAGCAGCTCTATATAGCGAACTCTTCAAAGAGCTCCGGGTCTTGGTCTATTAAGTGATAAGGAATTGTATTGTTGAGTAAAAACCTAAAAAAGGATAGAATAGAGGAGGAGTTTAAAACCAAGCTGAAAGATTTAGTATGTCCTGTTTACACTTTTTTTTTACTTATTTCCTTACTGTTGTTCAACTAAAAAAAGTTTGGAGAGCAAGAGTCGAAAAACCCCTACTTTATAGAATCTCCTTTTTCTCTTTTAGGCTAGCTTTCTTACTGGAATTTCTTAGACCCTACCAAAGAGACTTTCTTTAGCCAATGCCTTCCTAAAAGGGAAACTCTTCCTTTGTTTTATAACTCCAACTTTGACTTATTCTGAAAGGGCCCGCTTACTCTAGATAGCCCAGGTTTTCTTACCTGCCTTACCTGTCTTGGACTCCTATTCTAGCCTTTCACTTTCCCTAGCAAAAGTAAACCTGAATTAAAGGGTTAAAATAAGTGGAATTTCTCCTTCGAAATCTTAGAAAGGTAGATTTTAAAACTTACCTGGTAGAAAACACTCTAAAGAAGTACTGCCATTTAAAACAGATTTTAGCTATACTTAAAAAAGTAAGGCAAACCCCTCTTCTTATTCATTTTGTTTGTTATTAGAATCGCTTAATAGAACTTACGTACTTTTAGGCCTGTGTAGATCTTTCCGTCCTAGAGATTCTTTTGTACAAATTAGGTAGAAAAAGGCTTACTAAATGTATTCCATAAGAGAGCCAGTTCACTACTCGGAGAATTTCATACATTTGAGATGCTAAACCAATAAAGGACTAGACTAACTAGATGCGGACTTTTATAAATTGCGGAAAAACCTCTATCTTTTTTATAGATCCGGGACTTCTTCCTTAATAAGGGCTTCGTATTACAGGGTGGGGAAACTCTTTCCGAGGGAGTACTGCTACCCAATATTGATACAGAATTTCAAAATATCTTGCTTCTCAAATCTCCAGGCTCTTGCACTTGGGTTTTGAAAGAGTTACTTTAACTTGTAGTTTTAGACGAATATAGATTATAAGAACTAGATAGGACATCTTATAATTAGGGTTTTCTTCAGATTAGGATAACTCGATACTTTAGAAGTTAACTTTCTATAACGAGATTTCCCTAGAATTTTTTGTAGTTAAAAAGCCCCTGTTTTAACGGAGTTTCTCCTATTCAAATTCCACAGAGCAGAATCATAAACCAACCTTTAAGGGAAGGGAATAAGCTCTAGCTGGCCCCTGCTATAATTCTAGTTACACTGCAATAAAGGAATTTAAACGCTGGATCAAATATAACCTTTCGGGACCTTGTAACATGGGTAGCTTAATAAAAAAAATTTCAAAATTTCCTAGACTTACCTAGTAGGAGACCCCAATTCTTGAGAAAATAGAACGAATTTCTTACCCTTGCCTTGCGAGCAAACCGAGTACTTACCTTGAAAGCTACTTTACGGGCTTGAACCCTCGGATGTAACCAGTGCTTTTACCACTCTAGAATACTCCACAAACTTTAAAAAATTACTTAGTACTAAACTGCATTGCAAAGGATGAAAAAAATCCCTTTCTATATAAGTAATTCAAGCTAAAGATAAAATGGACCACAAAAAGGAATAAAACCGGGTAAAAAGCAAATGCATACCTTGTTTCAGAGCCTAACTCTTTGTACCTGTAGCTGGACTCCGCCTCTTGATGATAGCTCCTATTATAAGACTTTTCTTATGGGCTCCCGTTTCTTATAACCTGCACTCAATTCCTAGTGGAAACACTTCCCCTTAATTGAATTCTAGAGTAGTTTTACTAGACTGACTTCACTTGTAAGATTCCTTAGTTAATGAAAGTCTTATTTCCTAATTAAAGAAGTAGTAGTAAAGATTCTAATGAAAAGCCGATACGCATACCTCTTAATATTTATAAACGAGCTTACCTTAAGACAAGTTTGACCTACTGTTAGCAATTACTCTCTATTTCATTAAGCAAGTCCCGGTGCAGAGAGACTCAAACTTGAGGAAAAGCTCTTGAAAACAGGAATATCCCATATTTGAAAGTATCGGGGTAGAGTAGAGCTTGTATTAAATACGCGCGCGACTCTAGGTTCGACTGCACTAAAAGCTTTCTTGGATTTCTCTCTTGTTTATTGCTTCCTATATCTTTACTAAACTCGAAATTAAGGCGAGAGGTGAGAGGTATCTATTAAACTACAGAGACGGGGCACTCTTTACTTTCATTCCCGGTGCGGTTTTTCTCAACTAATAGTGTTGAAAGATAGGTTTGTAAAAGTAAAAATCCTAATCTTAAGAAGCATTTTGCAGAGGCTAGGATATAATAGGGTTTAGTAACTAAAAACTTAGTTTAATTCCTGTTTTAAATAATGTTTTAAATAAGGGGTGGAGTTCTCTAAGGGTGGATAAACACAGTATGTCGAAGTCCTGGGCTGATATTGTATATAATTTTGTAAAGAAAGCAAAGCGTGCAGCTGCTTAAGGGCTTTTTAAGTACGAAAACTGAGTAGTTAAGATCTTTAGAGTTAGCGCTAAAATCAGTACTATACTAAAACTTTGAATAACAGACATCGGAAACTCCTCTTATAAAAACGCAAAAACCTGTGAACCTATAAGAGGATCCGAGTGGCCTGTCTACTCTAATTATATTTGACTAAACTCCCAAATTATTGAATTTGAAAGTGGTTGTAATACCTACATGAGTGGGTCTCATAAGCGCAAAAACTAGAACCAGAATCCATAGATATACCCACATTTTTGATATGAGACAGACAAAGCTAGCATGCCTGAAAAAGGAGGCTCCTGACCCGACTTATTATTCATACATAATATACTAATATTGCGGGAATTCGCTGTAAACATCCTATCAATCTAATCAACATTACTCACAGACAATAAACACGGATTCTATTATTCTTAGCCGGCCTTTTTATTGACGAGTACTACATACAGTTTTATTCTCAATTCTTTTTATAAGTAGGCCCGGTAACAAAAAAGGTGTACTATTAAAGTTTAACCTCAGAGGGGATAGTTAACTCTTAAAACAGGATCATTCTTATACGTTTCCCTTTAGGGTTTGGCCCTTTTTAGAACCTTTGTTTACCAAGTTAAAGTGCTGAACAGTCTACAGTCTATAAAAAAGAATTTGATAAATATAGGTATGAGCCTTATAAGGGTTTTAATTAATAAAATGTAATGCACAAGGAAGGTTTAGTTCTTGCTACTATGCCCTTTCTTCTCAAGGCTCCTGTATCTTGTTTTACTTAACACGTTTCTAGATTTCCTATAACTTAGCTCTTGTTTCTTTTTTAAAGTCGCTGTAATGTAATATATAGCTTACAAAAAAGTGTTAAAGTGATAAGAAGCATTATCGGTCCAAACAAAATTTAGGTTCTCTTATTGATCCGGCAATTCACAATTTAATTATGTTTGTATCCCCATATCTCCAAACTGATAACTGAGTATTTTTGAAGCTAGTAACAAGTAACAAGGCTCGGGGGATATCCTGGTTATTAGCTACGTAACAAAGTACATAAAGTCAATTGAGAAATTTGAATGAAAGGTAAAAACTGCGGGAAAAGTATGAAAGAAGTAGAAGTACTTAGAATTCTAATAAGAAGGAATGAATCTAAGAGTCTCTGTCAATGCTTGGCCAAACCAATATATGAGATATGAGCTGACAAAGGTGTTATTGACGCTATTTGACTTCTGATTGAGGGAAAGCCAAAAAATGAGCAGCCGGACCAGCTCTTAGAGTACCTCGCGCAGTATTATTTATTATATTAGTAGCGGAACTTTGCCCCCTTCTTTTCAAATTCTAATAGGAATCCTTTGTATTGCATGCCTTATTAAAAGGCGCAGCTTGGTTTATTTATATCTGTACCTAGTCTTTATTTATCATTTATCAAATTTCAGTATATAAAGAGTCTACCAACCTCAACCCTTTGCTTTCTTGCTGATACAACAAACAGGTAAACAAGGAGTCAAACCTAGAATTAGATCTGTATATTCGAGGATTTCCTGACGACTCAAAATGTCACTATGAAGACCCCGTGCTGTCTCAGGCATCTGGATCTCAACATCAGTATAAATCCTAAATTCCCAAAACCAGGAATACATTATAACTGCAACACCTGCTAAATGCTAAACCAGATGGATCGGATCCGTACTAAGGAAGAGCCCCCTTAATTTATCCATCCTTGCAAAACAAGAAAGAAGTCGAAGCTGCATAATGAATA
Organism: Pelargonium exstipulatum; assembly: GCA_036897565.1. Lineage (NCBI taxonomy): Eukaryota > Viridiplantae > Streptophyta > Magnoliopsida > Geraniales > Geraniaceae > Pelargonium > Pelargonium exstipulatum. The sequence continues at coordinate 9,320 of JAYMTG010000039.1, read as the reverse complement.
CTAATACAAATTCTCAAGAATACTCTAGTGGTTTAGTTAGGAGAGTCAAGTCAGTTCCTAACCTCTAGAAAGAAATCAGTTTTTGTTCCGGCTATACAGTAAGCACTCAATTAAAAAGGAAATGACTGGATTCCCTAAACTTTAGAATATGTTAATGCTTAGACTAGACTAGAATCAGTAGCCGGTTTAGATTAGGGTTCCAGTTTATCGATTAAGGGTTTTCCCTTTTATTTAGAACAATTACTCCTAGCTAGCTATAAGGAAGAGATGCCTCCATTAGTCTTTACCTCCCATGTATTAACGATAAGAACTAAGTGCTACAAGAAGATAGTGAACTCCTAAATAGTAGTAATTATTCAATATCCCGGAGCTTCTAAAATAACAGAATTCAGAGTCTCTAAACAAAGTGCTACAATTCTAAAACTCCCATCAATCAATACAGCCTGGTTTCTCCATCTAGAAAGGTACTAATACCAGGACTTTATCTTAAACTCCTTGCAGAATAGCTCTTTAGACTTGCTAACTTGATCTATAGTATAAACCGGTTTGGTGCTACACCTCCCAGCTTTCCTAGCTAGCTTTACTCAGAATAGAATACATGTCAACTAGCCTACAAGATCTGAATCCGAAATCCTAGGACTCTACTATAAAGAGAATTATCAGCTTTCAGTCTCATACACCTTTACGGTCTATCAGAATCAAGAAGGAAAACTTTAGCTTTATAATACAAGAATGCAGCACTTCCTTACTTGACTCGTTAAACAACTTCAACTTCATAGGAAAATCAAGATCGGATTAGAATTTTTATAGGAATTCTCAGGGAACTCTCAGTTAGTTTCTCTAAAGCTACAATTCCTTTCGTTAATGACTGGAACTACAAGATAAAGAGCTCCAATTAGAGACTTTCTATCCTTAAGGAAATAGGGACTTTCAAGCATCGGCATCGGAAGAAAGCCCCGGAATATTCTTCAAGTAAAGCTCTTCTTCTTCCCAAAGCCTGGATTCTTTCTAGTTAGGAATTCTCAAAAAAAGGAAATGCTCCTAATACATTATCTAAAACTCCTTTAGCTGCTAAAAACTGAATTTTCGGAATAGTATACTCTCCTAAAACTGAGATAAGACTGAGAAGAGTCCCTTAGCAAAACAAAAAGAAATAGGGGTGGAGAGCTCAGTACCATTTGATTAGATATTTTCATTTTTAGTGTAATGCAAAGGTCAGATAGTAAATAAAGTTTTTTAGAAGCTAAAGTCAAGAATTTCCTGTAAAGTGAAAGTTTTGAGCTTGTCCACTGTTTAGAATCCCTATGAAAGGTAACTCAATTAAGGGGTAACGCCTTAGGGAACAAAAGTATAGACTTTTATCCGGAAATCATTTCATGTAATGACACAGTAGCCGATACTTTGTAGGTTCCAGAGAAGAGATCTTCCTCGCTTAGCTAGCAGCACAGGCTTACAAGCAAAAGACAGTTCCTATTTATTATGACTAAAATGAATATATCTCTGCTGACAAGACTTGCTTTCAAGAATACATTAGCAATGGACAGCATTCCCGTGCTTTGGACTTCCTTTTAGCAGTTTTCAGTAGTTAACCTTCTTTCACTTGAATTCCTTTGGCTCGCTAAGACAGAGAACTCAAACAAATAAAGGATTCTCTTAGTTCTGTTATTTACCTTTCCAGTCAATCAAGTCCCTTCAAACCAAAGAAACATGCTTTCCATCAGCTGCACTTGCCTTGACCCTTACCTTAGCTAGAAAAGTTCCCAATAAATCCTGAGCTGGCTTTACAAGAGATTCTATTTAGACTGTGCATCAAGAAACTGTCCTTCAAGAAATAGAGCTACACTTGTGCACCATCAGCTGCATTAGCAAACAAAGAACTTCACAGGCTTACAAGTACAGCTTGCTTTCATTCCCTCTTTTTTCAACTGCTCTCACTGGCTTACATAAGTTTCATTCAAGTTCCGGTAAGCCCTTGAAGTGAAACGACAAAGAAACCTGGTTCTATTCTCGTCACTCGTCAGTTGAACTTGTACACATTTCTCTATAAACATTCTAGTGGCACAAAATCCCGATACACTCTACTCTCTGGACTAGATACGCTAGGAATCAAACCTCTCTAAGAACTTCGTACAAAGACTACCTTCCAAGCCAGGATCTACTCCTTAAAAAAGAACTATATCTTAAACTCCTTCATCTGCTTCCTTTGCTTGCTATCACTATCATTGGCCACCTTTAGAAGACAAGAATACACTGTCATTGGAATTCTAAGATAGTACATTATATTAGAGTTCGGTTAGGAATCTAAGGAAACAGAATTAGTACAACCTGAAAAAGAAAGTAAGAACTTTGCTTTGGTAATATAGACAAAGGCGATACTATGACCGGAACTGGATTGTTCGATCGAGCTGTCACTGTCAAGAAAGAGTACTTGCTTTCATAGCTTTAACTAAACCTTAAAGGTTTCGTAAGACCTGTTCTTGCTTCTTAACTTTAAGATAACCTGGAAACTCTTTACCTAGCAGCTCTACTCTCTTTTATTTATTAGGAAAATCTTTATAGCTATAGCTAGAACCTCCATTCTTATTTATATTTATAACTGGTGTAGACATCTTTAGGCATTTACTAATCCTATCCACGATCGGTATATACTAGGTATAAATTAGACACCCTAAATTCCGTAGATAGATATTAGGAATTCCTGAACAAGGTAAAGGTTTTTTCTATTCTGGAATTTACTAATAGTGGGGTGCGTAGCTGTTTATTAAAAGTAAGGAGTCTATTTAGTCAAGAGCTTGGGAAATCCGGGGAATTTCTTATCCTTTATAGTTTTTTGTGGAAAGTTTTTGAGGTTCGGGTTCCTGCCTGCCAAAGATTCTCGGGAATATCATGAAAGAGTTTTAGCTGAAGTCATTTTCTTTTTTAAAGTCTGGTTTTTCGGTTGTTGTAGGTATTTTAGTGTGTAAGGTTGACTATTCCTTTTTTGATGGTTGTACTAATTCCTTTTCATTAACCCTTAGAGTTCCCTGACCCTGTATTTTAGATAGTTTAGGAAATAAGTAATCAATTTATAGAATATAGTAAATCCAAGGCAATTAGGCAATTGAAATGTATCCAACACCGTAAGTCAAAGGTTTTTATATTTTCTTTGCTCTGACCGGCGGTTCCTGTAATTTAAGTAATTAAGCGGTTGGAGGTTGGCTACTTGCTAAGTGTTAAAGCTTAGGTAAAGGAATTAAGCTCAATGTCCTTCTTTTTTTTATGTTACGAGAGGTCTTTCATTTTCCAGCTTTAACGGGATAGTCATTTAAGTAAGGGAAGTATCCCCTTGATAGATAGTTTTTCTACGTTTCATGTGGTAATATTTATTTAGAGTTCCGGGTAATTAAAGGAATATCTATATCCTTATCTTATTTCTTGTAGATGGTAGATGGTATAAGAATTCCTGATTAACAAGACAAAGGTTTTTTCTACTCTATCTAATTTTGAAGCTGCTTTCTTGCTTCATGTCATGCTAGGATCCTGCACAATAGAAGGAATTTTCTTAACAACAGGGGCACTATAACTCTATAATATTGAAATCCATAAGAGCAATGAGTAGCTTACAAGACAGGTATCTCCATTTCCTTATAGCTTCTCTCTACTAACTAACAACTTTTCTAACTCCTAACAGTCAGCAAGGACTCCTCCTAACCTAAATCTCATTTATTGAAAAGGTTTTCTATTTGAATAGAATCAAGAACTGTTCTCTATTCTCTAGTCCGTAAGGTCTTTTATTTATTAATAGGGATTCCCAGTATTCCTTACTAAGCATCTGAACAAGGGATAGGTTTTATTAGCAAATAAAGGCTAGAAAAATGGAATATAGAATAGATAAATAGCAAGAGCTGACTGAGTACCTGTAGATAAAGTTTAGATAGAAAAAAAGTAGGTAATTTGTAGGGAATCTAATTTCTATACCATTTCCGGATTCAACACCGGGAAAGGGCCTTTTGTACCTAATTTTAGAATATCACAAAAAAGACAAAAACTCTCTTACCTTACTGAACTTTATTAACCTAGGCAAACTTTCTTTTCAGGGTTGTACTAATTCCTTAGATTCTAGAAATCCTCTTTTTTGAGGAAAAGTTTACCTTGGAGTTTCAGATTTTGGTATTCTTGACCTAAGATAGTTATAGACTCTCTGATCAGTGGATAACAGATAAAGGATTGCTTCTAAGAAAGGAGTTACTGGATTCATTCTTAATTCTTAATCTTAGAAATTCCTGTAAGGGATATTAAGTAGAAGAAAATGAAAGACCTGTAACTATAAACGATAGGAATTGTAGCCTTAGTATCCTTATTCTAGTCTAGTTGTAAGCCAGCACAAAGAAAAGGAGGGGCTTTGCTTGGTGTCATGCTAGCTTTACCGGAATTTCTAGGTAAAATGTAAATTAATAAATATAAGGAATTAAATGTAAGGGCTCTAAATGAGGTCTATAATTCTAGGGGGAATCCGCAGTTTTCTGGGTTAAAATGTACCAACCCAAACACATTACGAGGTATCCCGAACTGGCAAAGCAAGAATTTATACTAAATAACTTGAGTACTCTTCTGTATTCTTTTGGAAGTATTTACTAGTTATTGGGAATTCTCTGAACTGAATAAACCTATATTAATGAAAAACCAGCTTCCCTCCTTTTTATATCCCCAATTCTTTATAGATCCAAAGTTAAATAAGGAGAAATCCCTATACTTCTGCTGCTTATCTGTATCATGAATAGCCCTACTTGTCGTAGGAGATATACCTCTCTTAGGGCTGTGGGTCTTCTTGCAGCTACTCTTATCTAGCTATTGATCTATTGTATTACTAGAGTCTTTTTATATCCAAATAGTTCTTATTAATTAGTAATGGATTCTAATAGATAGTATGAAGTATAGTAAACCTTACACTAAGACCAGAAAACAGGCTTTCACTTGAATTCAGTTCTTTACAGAAAACCCGGAAATGATACTGCAAAACATTCTTTACTAATTTGTAAAAGCACTTCTCTAAGTCTACGGAATACCTAAAAGAAAAAAGAAAATGTAGGATTTGTGACTCTTTTAAAAAACTAAATCAGTAGCTCAAAAAAACCATTCCTTAAAAGAGTAGAACCCTTGAACTAGAACTTTCTCCAAAGAGTGTCTTAGGAGCTCTTAATTGTTTAATTTTTGTGGGTCTCTGTGCTTCACTTCTCTAGTCTAGCCTTGCTTATTCTATTAGTTTGTATTGTAGCTTTATATATAGTTCTGACTCTAGAAAGAAACTGTTTTTATTGTATTCCTTAGTTAATATTAAAGAGGGATAAGCTGCTTATTCCTCGGGCTTATTCCTCGATAAGACTCTTGGGGTTTAGCAAGTATGAGTTTCAAAGTCTTGTTGATCTAAATTACACCTTCTTTTAGATATTATAAAATTTTATCTTTAAGGTTTTTCTCTCCTTATTCAATTCTTTCCTATAGTCTAGAATGTGGAACTGTTTTAAAGAGTCAAACCCAAATTACTTTCTTGCAATAACTTTTTTAAGTAAACTCTACTCCCCTCGTACGTAACTTAGGTAACTGTAAGCTACGAAAAAGCATGCCCACAAACAAGTTTGACTTTCTTTAGTTCAATTAAGAAAGGTTAGTTAATTAGTAATTCCTTTTCTAGTCCTATTTTAGTAGCAGTTGGGAGAGGATTCTCTTAAGTATTAACCGAACTCCTTACCAAGAAGGACCTATCTCAGATATCACGCTAAGGAAAGAACCTAACTAAAATACTTATATAACCTGTAGTTAAGTCCTCAAAGCGTAAGAGAAACCTTCTACAAATATTGTGCTCTATAAAGCTCCTTAATTACCATAGAATCTATTTCAAAGTCAAAGTGGGATCTTTTCCACAAAAGCATTCCTCTTAAATGGACCCCTAATACTCGTGTTTGCAGAGATTTTGATATACCAGAGTTTCTGAATTATGATAGTAGAGGTCTAAACTAATAGAAAGGATACCCTCTCCAATACTCAAACTAACACAAGCAGAACCCGAGAATCCCTATTTCTTGAAGGTTAGAGCAAAACAGCCTACACCCGACGTGATAGGGTTCAAAAGCCTTCAATTCTATCAAAAAAAGTGAAAGTATTTCAGAAAGTTAAAAAGAAAAAGGAAGCTTGTACATTTCTGCTTAGTATAAAGTAATTACCTATTCACCAGTCTTAGAGAAGAACCCCTCTTAGCTTTCTCTAGTGAGTGTTTGAGTGTAGGTTCTTGTATAAACTTATATAAATTGGAATACAATCTAGGTTTAAGCGATACTATGCTTTGCTAGGTATAACAGAAGTTTTAGGGGAGCAGGCGTGGGTTCGACTAAAGAGTTAGTTTCGTTTCGATAGAGCTTATGCTAGAAAAGGTAAAAACCATCCTATCTTATTGGAGAATTCAATTACAAAAAAGTGAACAGCAAGCGTTCAAATCAGGGTACATTGTAGTTCAAAAAACTCAGTCGGGCCTCTTTGCTATTAACCGATCTTCCTTTTGCTCACCCACGGAAATCCTTATCTAATCCGGAAAGCCCTAATTCATCGAGGATATCAAAAAAATATCACTTAATAAATAAACCTTTGACTAATGTGAAAAGAAACATACAGCACAGCCCATGTAGAATTTGTACTTCCATAGTAATTGCAAAAAAAGCTTCTTGTTTAAGAAGTTAGACCACTAGTCCCGGGTACTATAACTGGGGGGTTCAAGTCCTGATAAACCCAGGGATTTGTACTTAGATTCTAGCAAGAAAGCAAGATAGAGTGGGGTGATCTGTTATTCTGTTTTCCTGTTGTTATGCCTTAACTAAAGCCCTTATTCTGCTGGTTTATTTAAAACTATTAGAATTCTTTCTATTTCCTTCCTAGTTTGTCCGAATTCTTGCCAAGTCAACCTAATTCCTCGTGAACTGGTGGTGGCTTGATAGCGAGCGTGTTCAATGCAAATCAAAAAGGTGCTTTCGATAGAGGGAGAGGGATAGATCACGACAGAGTGACTTAGGTGGCTTTCTATAGGTATTCGAGTTAGAAGTAAGCTCAAGCAAGAAGGAAAGATAGACTGCTTAAACATTAGCATGATTAAGAGACACTAAGCTCATGTCCAGTCCATTAGCCAGAATAGATCTAATACACCTTTACTAAGTTTCTGCTAGCTAGACACTGTTCTAGATCGGAAAGTTGTTCCCTCTTAGACTAGTTAGACTAGAATATGTTAATGCTTAGACTATACTCTAAAGCTAGACATTGACTTTGGACAGCTTTCCCTCATGACAACAAGAGAATTATCTGGTTTAGGACTCTACTCTCAAAGGTTCAAAGGCAAACTTTAGTTTGACTTAATTGTTTGGGTTTACTCCCTCGTTAAATACCTAGAGCTAAAAGACTAAAAACCTATGAAAGACTTGGGAAATCCCTCCTCGACTTATTTCTTTTACTTACCAGTCCGTCATCCTAGCGTACAAGGGGGATCTTGGCTGTCTTCTATCTTGTCAAATTACTGGGATTCTATTTCTTTCGACTGCAACAAACCCAAGCACTCCTTCTTTGGACCTTCTATCGGAGAAGTTGCTTCTCCGAGATAGTGTGTTGGTATCTGGTTGTTAACGTAGGCTAAGTGAGGAGAACTGATTGGCTTTGTTCTAATGACATAGTCGGTAAAGGAGCAATCCCTGTCGGTGAAGGTAGAGTCGAAAGCAAGATTAAGATTCTTAAGCTTCATGAGAGTTCTATAGCTTACCGTTGTATTCTGTAGCTGCTAAGCCCATGGAAGCACTCTCTAGTCGGTGTTGCTAGCTAGGAACTCTCCTCTTGGTGAGATATTCTTATATCATCTATGTGGAGATTGAGGGTTTAGACTAGCCACACATGCTAGGTCAAGTAGATTGGGAGTTGGCTTGAGCTGTAGGTTGTTAATGGATGTCTAGGAGTGCTGTCGAGGGTACTGTTGCAAGTGGTTCTTATAGTCTTATATATTATTAATAGTTATTGTATTAGTTGTTTCTTTATAAGACCTTGCTCGTACTAGTTGAAGTAAAACTTTCAGGTCTGATAACTTATAATGAGTAAATTATCAGTACAGTTATGAGTCCTGGCGGCAACGTCATTTAGCGTTTACAGCACTCTAAGTCAAATGTTGTTATTCTAGAAACAATTAAGCATACCAAAAAAGAATCGCTTGTACTTTTGTAATTTTAGTATGATTTGAACCCACGACAGGCAGGTTAACATCTGAACACTCTGCCGCTTGAGCTATTGAGGAAGACGGCTAAAGGGAGTTATGAAAGAAAGAGTTTTCTTACTATAAAGCTTTATTCTTCATTCTTTGTAAATTTCCCAACAAAGTCTTAGTGTTACTTTTTTTATTTAATTATATTAAGAACTTCGTGTATTCTTCTTCCCCTTGTTTCTTGAGTACCAAGCGAATAAGATTGCTTAAGGCAAGCATCTTCAGTGGCTTTTAGGTTTTAGGTAGACCTAGCTTTATACCGTATCAAGATAGAGAGGGCTCCTATAGTACCTAGCCTAGCAATTATATCTTATTTCTGTTTAGAGAATCCAGTAAATACTCTATTCCTAAAGATTTTTTTATATAGATGGAGCTCCTCCAATATATACTCAATTTATATATCCACCAGCATTAAAAGCTCGTTTCGTACTACTCGAGTTCTCGGCTTTTTTTTACGGAGGGTCCCGGGGTCTCGTTTCCGGGATTTCGCTAAACAGGATTTTATAGAATAAAAAGTTCAATCCATAAGATTCTTTGTACTATATTATAAAGTAGATAAATTCCTTTTATCGGTTTTGAATTGAAGCTTTTGTGCTTTAAACCAAAGGAATTCCTTTGTCTTAAATGGATACTATTTTATATCGACTCTAAATACACTTGGTGTTTGTGAAGAATCCCAGGGTGCTCGATGTTAGGGTATTCCTCTAGCAGGAAGTTCAGTATCAAAAAAGTCCTTAGAGTCCGCTTTTGTTTATGCAGTTGCAGCTCGGGTTCCGACTCTTTGTAAGCAAGCTGTTTATAATAAGTATAGGTTTTCTTCTGATTCGGCTCTCCTAAGCTAAGTAGGAGGGGTATAAGTAATACATACATGATTCACTTACGTAATAGTAGTTATTCCTTTAGTAGTCTTAATAGGAATGACTTATATAATAAATTGGAAGGTATTGAAAGCACTAGTTTGGAATCACTTAGATAATAAACTTTCACTTAGTATGTACCCAACAGGGCGCAACCCAACGTTTTCCGTTTCTTCAGGCCAATTCTCCGAAAATGAACT
>JAYMTG010000038.1:0-55327 GCA_036897565.1 Pelargonium exstipulatum | reverse complement strand
GTACCAAGAAACCGAGATCTTGGGCTGTGGATCTAAGGATAACAAGACTTGAACCTGCGACTATTCAATTCAAAATCCAGTGCTCTACCAGTCGAGTTTTACTGGTATACTTGTGTAAGGTATTCTCTCGACGAATCTATTAAAGTAAAGCTTTTTATAAAAAGAGTAAGATATTTTCATAAAAGCAGTCAAGGAATTCCTCACAAACAAGAAATGCTAGAATCAATTTGGGTTTACCAAACTAATAAAAAGAGAGCTCTTGAAAGGTGCTAGCTGAGGTTGATTACCGGGGCATAAAAATTGACAAATGAAAGAAGACTAAGCTCAGAGTGTAGTATGTAACGTGATTCGAACCCAGATAAAATTCTTTTAATGTTGATTTAGTTTAGCAAAGCTCTACTATTAGCCATTAGATTTATAAAAGGGACAGTGAATTTGTAGTTATCTCTCAGATTCTTCTTTTGATAGTAAGGCCAAACTCTCTAAAAATTCTTAGATAGAGTAAATTGTTATTACATGGTTCTAGTAATACTTTACTTAAGTAAGGAGTTATTTCCCAGACTTGAGTTTTCAATTGCTATAGGTTGATGATGGCTTCAAACTAGTAAACCTATTCTTCAACAATTATATTACACCTGCTTAGAATTAGAAGGAATCTCAACTAATAATCTCTATTTCAGAATATGCCATTAAAAGCTTAAGGATAAGGACAGAGCAAAAGCCTTGCTATATAAGAAAGAGGCCCCTCTGCACTGTCTTGGCAACTGCTAATAGATCGTCTATTTTTCAGGACTAGGAATTCCCTTTTATTTTATTAGAAATAAGTTAGAAAAGTTACGGAGTTCCACGAAATTGCTTAGCTAGACATCTTTAAGCCTTTAGCTACATCGGGCACTTCTTAAATTGTCAAAGTATAGAGCACTCTGATCAATCAAAGAAAGAAGGTATCCTATGATTCAACCCAGAATATATAATAATAAGATAAAATGTTATACATGAAACCCTAGTCAATTTGGTTAATGTTAGATACCCCTACCCGGTAGAGTGCTTTTTTTACAGGACTTGAAAAGAAGGTAAAAGGAAATCCAGCAAGAACTGTAGGGATCCTCTCACATGCGGAAAAGTTCTAAACTGCTACTGCTTATGGGGAATCTAACTAAAATCTAGAGAACTGAAAGAATTGGCGCTAATTGGGCTTTCATTTCCCTGATATGACATGTATGAAATTGAGTTCTCTTTTGATTAGATACTTTATAAAGTATTCTTTTCGAATTGAATCGAAATCTTTTTAATTACAAAAACGGAATGCGCTTCCTTTATGCTATGGGCAGTAAAGCTTTATTACCATTTCTTACTTTTAGAACCTACTCCTGGCGCAACTTGAACCGCTGGCATCTCATAAAATAGGTATGAATCTGTTCTGAAAAGTCCAAGGAACTTGGTCCAGCAAAGAAATGAAAAAGTATAGTTTGGAAGAGCATACTCCTAATTTCAGAGGGGTAGAATAAAAAGTATGATAAAGCTCGCGAAAAAGGGGTTGTACAATTGCTTTTATTTAAATTGAAAGGGGACTTTTCAAGTATACAAAGGGGGGAAGGTTTAGAAGTTACAAAAAAGGACTTTTGAAAAGATAAGTTATAGTTGTTGTCTTAGGTTGTCTTAGTAGGGACCGTTGCGAAGTACTCATAATATAGAAATCCTTGCTGAATTCCGAGTCTGACTATTCTATGGTGAATCATTGCTATTTCCTTGACCTAATCAGGACCCAAGCCACACTATCATTTATGCTAAAGACACCAATAAGGACTATACAATTGAGAAACAAAAAATAGATGTGCCCCGCGCTCTACCACTGAGCTATTAAGGAAGCACGACTAAGGGTACTCTTTTCCTTTTCCCTTCTCTATACTTTTCATTCATTCATATTTAGGATATGTAGTTTAAATGAATCCTGTATGGAAATCCTTCATTACAAATGTATACTGTACGTAGGTTGTTAAAGGCACCGCACTTAAATAAAGTAAGAAAATAAGACACAAAGAAGATTACATCACTGAAGTGAAGCAAAAGCATTAATCTCACCTAAACCCGGAAAACGCCTTTTTTCTTTTTCTAAGAGTTCTTTTATTTGTTGTTCAAAAGACTACCAAAACTTTACTTTTTTTAAAATAAGTATTTGCATTACCCTTAGAAAATCTAGTGGAAACTCCCTTATTATTGTCACCAGATTTGGAGAATAGAACTTCATTTCAATTATCAAATGACATGCATTTCCTTTTTGGTATCTCCTCCTAACTCCTTTAGACTTTTTGTAGCTATATCTTGTTGAGCTTTCTGCTATCGGAACTTCATATAGGAAAACTAACCCCCATTCTCGAATTTCTTTCTTGACAATTACGAGATTAAGCCGAGTCCGCTTGCAAAAAGAGTAGACTATATTCTAACTAAGCTAAAAAGTTATATCGATAAAACTATAAAGTAGAGAGCTAAATTACAAGAAGAGGGAATCCCGCTTTTACTAGTGTTTCAAAGTCTCGCTTATTCATTTAGGAAAAGCTCAAAAGGTTCAATCTTTATAGGAAATTGCTCGTTTTTCTTTTTCTCGGTGGTTATTTATGTGCTACACTCCGTTATGACTATAATTCTAGCAATAACTTCCTTGTAGAATGTTACAAGTTCTGGGATCGCTCCAAGACTTTTGACTTCTTTCTTTAAAGAGCACCTTTTTTAGTAACCCGAAGCTTTATTAAGAGTCCACTTAGTTTTATTTATTCTCGAATTTAGTTTTTATTATCCTATCAATTTGTATATGCCAAGGATGTTGCAACGCTTTATAAACTGAGTACAGGATTTGCCCTGAAATATTACCGTATGAGCTTGCTAATTTATAAGTATAAGTATCTGACTGAATTGGATATCATTCTAAGAAAAAGCAAGAGTTCAATTACCAGAAATGTAATCAAACCAATACAGAAAGAAATTGCCCTGATACTATCCAGGAGTCGCCACGTATCCTTTTAGGGGAATTCTATGTGTACTATACTCTCTATATCCAGTTAAAGAAAAACACGCAGTCCCTATATCTGTTATACATTATATAGGGCCCTTTTTCAACCTTCTTATACATAAGAAAACTAGACCTAGGATCTCGAGACTTTTTCGAGCTAAAGCCTATGCTCACTCAAATTTAGAATAACCTTATCGGTGAAAAAGGCTTCTAATTACAAAATCTTCGACTTGTATACAGCTTTAACCCGCAGCATGTCCCTAAATTTATAAGTGCTTTACCACTTTAAATACACTATAAAACTGTCATAATTACAAGACTTTATATAACTAGAGTATTCAAAACGAGCTGAATCTATTTGTATATAAGTCATTAAAAAGCTTTCTTTATACTCCGAATATAATACAGTAGCTTGAAAGCAGAAAGTTTTTAGAGCATTTAAGGTCTATACCTGCACACTTCTATATATCTAATATAGTAGAAACTCCTAGATAATAAGGGTACCTGAAGTAGCTCAATTGATTTGACTTAATAAGGATTCATTTTATAAGATATATACTTGAGTGTCCAAGACCCGGCGTATTCGAGCCCTTAAGTGAGAAAACTTCAATTTATAAATATCATACGAAATTCGACCTAGGCAAGGCTTTGGCGAGAAGTTTAAGACTCTAAAGTTGTGTAATTTGGGAGTTACCATTAATATATTCTTGGATTCAACAAAGCAAAGGACGTCTAGGAAGTCCTTAGGAAAAGGGGTTCTGTGCATGCTGTATCTCTGGTTTGCCTTGGACTAGCTATTTAGCCACCCTCAAAGGAACCACAAAACCATGACCTATCAAATTGAAGTATCAAAAAGGAATATATAATATAGACAAGGTTGGAGTTAGATTCTTCACTCAACAAATTGAAGAAAAACAAAACTTCATTTTTATTCTGTCGAAAGCGATGTACTAAGCTAAGTACTGAAAGTCCTTAAAAAAACTATAAGCAGGAATAAAGGGTGGTAACCAATTCCCTTTGTAGAGGGTGTCCTTACTTTATATACATATACGGGTTCTTTCAAGCAAAGGAACCTTATTCTGGTGCTCTCGATCTTCGCTAATTAGAAACTCCAAAAACTTCGTAGGTTCCAGGTCTTCTCTTAGAGTCTGACACCCGTATTCATTGACAAGTAAAGCGGGGCCCTTAATGAACCTATTCTCAACGAAGAATTTGCCTGCACAATTGTTAGGTCCCGAGAATATGAAATTAGATTTGATACCTTCCCTACCAAAAGTGCAAGCCCTCCCTCCTATCTACTAAAGAAATTTTTGTCATCTCTAATACCCGTTCTTTACTTGTAAGCTTTGTATTTGTATCCCCTCTTTAATAAGAGCTCTAGTAGTCCTCTTAGCTAGACTTCTACCTGTCTTATGAGGCCTTCGTCCCTTTCCTCAGAGATACACCTTTCTTAATACCCAGACTTTTTTTTAGAGCGAGAATTCTCCTAGTCTTTATAGCGGTTTTCTTCTCTAGATGGCTGTCATAGTGTAAGGTTAACTAAAAAAGGACTCTAATGCCCTTAACCTTCCTCTGGATGCCTTCAGTCGGGTACATAGACTCCTTCTCTACTATACAAGATTTCTCTCCCCTTTAATGAGAAGAACAAAGAACAAGAGGTATTATCCTTAATACAACTATACCCAATACACATAATTACTACCTAAGACTCAAACTCCTATATCCCTATTTATCTTAGAATATCCATCAGAAAGAATGCTATCTAGGCAGTGAATGCCCGGAGGATAAGTACAGGCTGCATTAAGACTAGCTACAAGAAGACTCTTTGGGACTTTTCTCTTTTATTCCGAAGTCTTCGAGAACACTAAAGTAGTACTCGAGCCCCTTTGTTTTTAGAAAGCAGAAGCAAGGGATTTGACGTAATTTGTGGCCGGGGTGGTTGATATTACCAAGTTCGACTGATGAGGGACATTCCAAAAGCATTATATGCCTCACCTTTTTCGTAGGAAAAGCTTTGTTTCTATAACTACAAGAGGACCCCCTTATTCCTTTTATATTCATTTATAGGCTCTAGAAAACCTTGATATTCATGTCGACTAGAGCTTGCTTTTTATCTATTCATTTCTATGTATTATCCTATATAATATAACTGCACGTTCTATTGCTAGTTTCTTGAGGGCATCCTGCTATTCTCTTTTTTGGATTACTCTTCATACCCTAAATTTTGATTACTTTTATTCCCGAATCTCATTAAGAAATCCACTTTATAGCCTCAGCCACTTATTTGATCCTAGTGTGTTTGTTCATAATTGGAATAATTACGGGTTTCCGAACCTAAGAGAGCTATCACGTTTTGAATACCTATCTATTCAAAGTCCTGATATGTTAGGACCCTTAACTTGATTATATAGATTAGAACCTGCGGTATAACTTAACGATTTGATAGTATCTAAGACACAGGTATACAGCAAGCTGACTATACTGTTTCGAAGGTTAAATGAATCGATTGTAGCTTTCTCTTAAATAGAAGAAGATTTTCATTTACTGGTTACGAAATGGAGAACTTTTCTTGCAAATACCTGAAAGCAACTCAAAAGTACACTATTAAAGGGCTTTGCTTTGACTTGTTCTCCAAAAGACTATCTCCCACATTTCTTGATCAGCGAATACCTGCAAAAGACTCTATCTATTTTTATATAATTTCCTAAAACTCTTTTTATATAATTTCCTAAAAACACTTTCCTTGAATACCGAAAATGGGGACTCTTCTCAAGTTGAGTAGCTGAAAAAACTGACCTGGAAAATGACAATTACCTTCGAGAAAGTCTAGCTTATTAACTATACCTTGTTTCAATATATGCCTACCTACACCCATCTTAGCCATACCTTTCCTCTTATACCTAGCACAGCTGTCTTATAACCTGTACTATCAGGAATTGCTAATTCATTTCAGGCATTGGGGCTTTCCGGAATAGGAGGTAAAGGGAAACTTGGTAGTTAATGCTTACTATGACAGAGAGATCTTGATTCTTTCTAGGAGTCAACCCGGTAAGAGAAGCGAAGCCTATAGGAGTCTATATCTTACCCTTTCTTATTACCGTGTTCTTACTAAATAGGATCTCTTTACTTAATTGAGTTTAGACTACATCTGAATACCAATCTCAAGGGCTTACATCTTAGCTAAGTCCAGACTCTCTAAAATACTATTCGTAGTAACCAAGCACAAGAATACAGAGCCATTCCACTCTTTCAAAAGAATTCTTATTATGATTTTAGACCCCTAGCACTTTAGCACTTTAACCAATGATTTGAGATTCCAACAACCAGTGCTCTAACCCCTCGGAAGACTCTACAAACCGTCATAATTACAAGACTCACTACTAATACTAAACTAGATTCGAGTGACTATAAATAGAGTATTCAGGATAAGCTATTTCTCACTTACATTTAGAGTCTAGTTTTTAGAAAGCTAAATATTTCAGGGGACACCAAGGATTCTTTCCCATCCTCATTGAAACGAATTTCCTTAGAGCATAAATAGGCTTCTTATAGCTACCCTGACGACCCGTGAAAGGAATCTTTAGTTTGAGTCCTATTAATTATATTCCTTTACTACGTAGTTTTGAAACCTCATTTTTGAATACTCGCTGTAGAAGAGCATTCCTATGTCTATATCTGTCTGGGAAATTTATAGCCTAAACCTCTGGAAAGTTTCATAGGTTTCACTATAAAGGGGCTCCCCGACTTGTTGCGGCATTACCAGAACTAAGTCAATCTCTACTCTATCCAACCCAACATTTCAGAAATATCGGATGCTATTCTATTTTTCATCTTAGTTAGTAAAGTAAAAACTAAATAGGAGAATGCTTGTATATTCTTTATGATCGAATAACATCACGGGGCCGTAACTAATATAAGCAAGAAGAGGAGACTCTTATATACATGAGTGATAGTAACATATTTAAGAAACTTGAAAGGCATCTACTAACCGGGTTTTTTTTTGGAAGACTTCTTACTTACAAGAAATGAGGAGTCCTGGACAAGCTGACCAATTAATAAGCAATCCCATAGCTCCAGTCTAGTCCATAACTCTAGTCCAAAGGAACGGAAGAGGAAGACTAGTCTTGGCTGAAGGCAAATGCAGTTTGGGGTTTCCCTTGTATACTGAACGAGTAAACTCCCCATATCTATATAAGGTAAGAAAGTACTTATTTGGATCTTTATGTTTAGGATTGCTTGGTTTTTCCTGTTAAGAGCAAAAGAAGGGAACAACAAGTAGGCAAACTTCCTAACATCTTCTCTATTTACTATTCCAGATACCGTAACATGAAGGTAAGCTTGTTTGTAGTAAGCCTTTCCTCTGATTCATTAGGAGTTCTTACTAAATAGTACTGCATTAGTAGACTCCAGTTTAGACTTTCTTTCCTGTGGTTTTGACACCTTCTACCCTCTTGACTGCTTAGCACTACACCTTTTTTACTAAGAATTACTTATTTAGTTAAAGGATTACTTATAAAGGAAATCAGAAGGCAAAGATGCTAATTACTATTAAGCACAAGTAAGGACCAAAAGAAAAACAAAAAGGATTCTTAATTCTAAGAGCTCCAGCGCATGATACTCTCTCTATTTAAGTTAAGCTATTAAGAGTAATCGAAGGTAAGAGTCAAAGTCAAGCTACAAAAGCAAGGTCAAAGTCTCAAAGATTTCTCCTTTTAGCTATAAAGGAAGTGTTTTTTAGACTTTGTATTGTTCAAGGAGTCTGTGGCTATATTGAGATATATACGAGCTAGAAAGACTTGACTCGAATATTCTTATATACATATTGATTAGAGTCCAATTTTTCTACAAACTTCTAGTTTTGTGGGTTACAGAATTACGAGTCTTGCTTCTTAATTAAAAAAGTCTTTACTATAATACTAGACCCTAACAAGAAATCCATGTTCTAAAACGAGTTTTACAAGGATAGGTATTTTTCTATGTAACCGAGGCCTGGCAGGGAGCTCCTCTTGATAAGGATTTCCTTGAATGGCTTTTCTTTTTCCAATTTTGACAACGACTCGTTTGAATCCCTTTGCTACTTGGTAAAAGGGTGACTTCCGACTTCACTAAAAGGGGTTGGGCCAAACTATTGAGGCCTTAATTTCTTAGATGTTTAACAAGTATTCGACAAAAGGTACCCGTGAAGGGGCTCCTCGGGACACAAGAGAGTATCCTTGATCCTGTAGTAAGACGATTTGAACCTTTGCGTGCTTATCAAAAAAAATGTGTTTTACCACTTTAGAATTTACAGAATAAAACATAGTTATAGTTAGAATATTTTCAGATCTCAAAATACAAGAGTAATATGCGATTCATTTTCTACTTGTATAGAGCGCGGGACTTAACCAAGATCAAAGGAGGAAGCTCTGTGTTGTTGACAGGGGCTCTTACCCTACCCTAACTAGAAGGAGTTTCTACGGCCCTACTTATAAGGGCAGCCTTTGTTCTTAAAAAAGAATGCATATTTCTTATATTGACTCGAGGTAAGTGTTCTAGTATCTGGATAGGACTGGGAGCTCCTGATAAAGGGAGTCAAAATGGATATGCTTGAAGGACTCCTTATATATTCTGATCATAAATTAAGGACAAGAAGGACAAGATTGAATACTACCGGGAATATCTCCGTGTTTCTAATCTAGAGCGGTCAAGGCTTTGGTTCTATGAAAAGCAGGTAAATTCTTAGAAACTCTAGCTGTTTTTAGCACTCCTAGGAAGCGCAGCTCTAGGCCTATCATCTCTTACTAAACTAAGAGGTCCTTTGTCTTTAGCCCTTCGGTCTACCTTTCTATTTAATTGAACTCTAGTTTTTCGTATCTTCGATGCGTGAAAATGCTTACATATAAGCGATTCATAGGGCTCTGTTGCGTTACGAAATTAGAAGACTCTTTAATTATGGAAAAAATCCCATTGTGGTTGCCGTTCTTATCGGTTTACCTACCTTAACACTTAGCATATCTGGTTCGTGCTACTGTAAGAGTTATCCCAAACTCCTTGGATCCTATTTAAAATTCTTAGTTTACGCTTGTTAAAATAACTTGAACATTAATAAGATATTCCTCCGGTAGCGTAGCCTTTCTATTTTATGATATAAAGCCTCTTATAAGAGATTCAACTTCAGTTTGTCTTTACTTGTGCCAAAGGGTGTTTCAATCGCAAGTACTAATATAGTATAAATACGAGTTTCTTATATCTATAAGGTTGCAGCAACCCTTGCTTCTTATGCATTAGTAGAAGCGAAGCCCCTTTAACACCTTTCGTAGGCGGGCTCGGCTTAATTATTATCAGTTACATAAACTTATTCTAAGTGTGAATTACTAATGACTTGTTTTATACTACACTAGATCTGCCCTATTCTAAGGGACCGGGTCTGTTTCTACTAAACCATAAATAAGGGTTACGGGCCAGAAAAAACTCGTTTTAAGGAGAACCCCTCAGATTCCCAAGAGCTTGTTCATCAGAATTTCTCACTATTCATTTGGAGGATTTCTTCATTTTTATTCTCAAATCTCGCAGAGAACTAGCCTCTGTTTTTCGTGATAAATTACTTTTATTTTTCTTTTTACTCTTTTTACTGGGTAGCTTAATGCTAGCAAATATAATAAGGATTTTAATGTGTTAATAATAACTGTTAGAAAGTTTTTAGTAAATGCAAATATCTGGCTGAAATACGAATCTTACCTATCAAAGTAAAGAATTCCCCAATTGCACTTGCTCTAGTCTTTTTTAAGAAATGTACTGATAATTGGGTACTTACAAATAGAAACCCTTTTTTATGGTGTGTCTTTCATGTAGTTTGACTATAGCTGATTGTTTGACTTAATTTAAGGATAGTAGCTAGGCTCTTTTACCGGGGTAGGATCGAATCAAACTGAATCGAATAAAGTAATTTGAAATACAAAGGACAAAGAAGTTTACCACTAGAGTAACTCTTCTTAATAAACCTATGTTAAGGCCATAGTATAAATAAAATGCAGTTTACCCAGCCCAAAAGGACTTTATAATAAATAACACTCGTAAATTGAGAAGTTTTGTAAGAACCTTAGAAAGTGTACTAATTCTTGTTTTAGGGCACGGAAATGGCTGTAGAGTAGATTCTTATATAGTTCTAATGAATATTGTTTTCTTGTCTTCCGTCCTTTAGTTTTAGTATTTCCTTCAAATGGTGGACTTAAGTAGATAAGGTAGGGTTCTTCCTAGCTACAGTAGGTCGTTTTGGGGGAGTAGACTATTAAGAGGACTACCTATTCCTATAAAGAATAAGTAGAATACTAACTCTAATTAACTAATACAATAGAATACGTACAATATACTATAACTATTACTCTAACGACTTACTATAGATAAGTAGGTATAAGAAAATAGGCAACATAGGCTCCAAGAATACACTAGTTACAGGGAACAATCTTAAGTCAGGGAGTATACAGATAAGCTCCATAACAAAAAAGAAGGATATAGCAACTAATACTAAGAGGATAGGTATAGTTATGAAGAGTAGTCCGTCCTAAGGACTCTTAAGAGAAGGCAGCCGTTATGCATAAGACTAAGAAAGCTAGAAAAGTCAAGAAGAAAAAGAATTCGTAGATGTTGGGTATATGTGTATGACTATACTATGTATCTAAAAGGCTTTTTCTCTTCTCTATGTCAGTAACAACCTGCCTTTTGACTGGGTAACCGCAGATATGGGCTTGAACCTTCGCATCCCGCACCGATGAGTTTACGTTATGCCCCTGAACATCCCCACTTTGACTATTCCCCATAATGGTTAAGCTTGGCTTGGTCCACACCAGTATACAATATCACAGTAAAGCAAGAAGGATCTTAGAATATAAACCTGTTTATCCAATAAACCTCTATAAAATACCTGCTTAGGAATTCTTTTTATATACCTTGTTACATAAAACGAGTTGTCCTTGAGTCAATAGAGCTAGAGCCTTTTTCCTTATAACCGAAATTCTCTACTCCAGACTTCCGTTAAGCTCCTCTCCCTCTCTTAGTATAGGAAAAAAAGGGTTAACAAAAAAGCATTTGATAGTTTTTTCTTCTTAACAACTCTAGTCTTTTCTCCCCTAACTATAAGATGGGGTCGGGCTTCAGCTGCATAGTTAGAGCGTTCAAATGTTAATAGTCTACATATAAATTCAGTTATACTTAAAAGAAACCCCTTCTGTAACCTGGTAAAGCCTGAATTATAGAGAAAACTAAATCAGAGAGTAAGCAAAGTTTTCCTGGATAATATGGAGCAAGAATATGACATACTGTGCTACTGAATACTCAGATTTTTCGCAAATGGAATTTAGAAATGTGCGGACCGTCTTTTATTCTAAGAATCCCAGTCCTATAGTGCTTTTAGGCAGGGCATCTTGTAACTGCACAATTTTCGTATTATAACCTTCGGTTTTGAATTGGAGATATTAGAATATGCTAAAGCTATAAAGAGTTGTCAAGGAAAGCGCTATAGGGGAACCGCTTCTGTATCACGGCCACAAAAAGTCAAACTATTACAAGATAGGAAAACTTTATTACTTAATAAAAGTTTCTGTTCAAATCAAAAGCTCTAAAGAACCTAAATTAGTAGTTAGAGGGAGTGCTCACAAGAGAGAGATAATCAATTCTATTTGTTTTAGGGTCTTCCTATGGAGTTCCTCTTGTTAGAGTATAAACGTACCAGATAATTCAGAATTTCTTAGTATTTAGGTTTTTGCAAGCAGCTGTTTGTTTAGGTAAGTACCGGATAACCTGATAATAAGTAGAAGACCTGTAACTATAGGATGTTATTCTAGCATAGAGTACTGAATTTAGGGATTGATCTTCCTAGGTGTTAAAGAATTGTATCTAAGAAAGAAGTTCCTGTTTGAAGAGTTTGTAGCTAATAAGTAACCATTTGGATAGAGACTCTGAATCAGGTATTGGGCAAAGAACTGAATAAATGGATTATCTTGGTGCTAATGGTAGCATGTCAAGAATAGTTGAAGGCTAGTACAGCTAAAGGAGTGCAGCTAATGGAGTAGAAGTTCTTGCATTGAATGGATATCTAGTCTCATCTTGAGTAGTTGGTTTGAGTTCATGAGGAGTTTGTTCAGGATTTATGGGTATCAGGATTTCTTGGTCTGGGTTGATAGGTTGTTCTGGAAGGATTGTTTGTTGTTGAGAGTAGGCCAAGGCAAGTGCTGCTAATAGGTATTCGGGGGTTGCAGCTATCTTGTATTCCAGGTATTGGTAATTTGAGATTCCTAGTATTTTTTATTTGGGATAGCAGGTGTAGCTGAGAGGCATCAAAGGCTTCTTGGTGAGAGTATATTCTTTGAAGAAGAGCATTTCCGGGTAGAGCTTGATTCCGATCCTAATGAGATTGCAGGTACAGAAACCCGATTCTATTTCCTCTTAGCTTAGCCGGCTAAAGTAAGTACATGAAAGCGGTCCTTCGCAAGTAAGTGTAACTTTTAAGAGTCTAGTCCTTACGAGATTAGGAACTTACAACTTACTTTATGAATTTGGATTCTTGGTAAGCCAAGCTAGGACTAGGAAAGTTTATTTATAGGATAGGAGGTGTAGTACTCTAAAGTATAGATACATGAATTTGTAAAGTCTGGAATTCAAGATTCTAACTAAACAGAATTCGAATTCCTGGGTTTGGTTTCTGGAGCTAGGGAGAAGTTCCATTATTCTATATCTTGGTATACAAGGCTCCTAGCTTCGACAAGAGATTCCGTTATTCTGTATTAGGTTTCCTTTGCAGGCTATCAGGCTATAGAATGACCTTTACAAGAACAGGTGTATTTTAGAGTTAGGTTAAATAGTTTGGTTCTAAACCGAATTAGTACTAGAAGGAAACTGCACCGAAATGGAATGGTTAGTCAATCAAGAAAAAAAGAATACAATTTCCCTCAACTATAAAATCAATTATAGAATAGTTTCTTTCTTCCAATTCAAATAATGAGAGCTTTACCTCTTACAAAGATGAATAACTTACTCTCCGCAATACTATCATCCTTAACTCAAACTGAATCTTTTATTTGCTTTACCAAGAAGATAGAGCTACACAGGATTACAGATACGGAAGATTCTCTGGCAACTGCTTACCCTCACTCAAGCTAAGAAAAGAATTCAGCATATCTTCTATAAAAGACTAGGAATCTGCTCTCAAAAGAAAAAAAGATGTTGACTGTGTTAAAGTAATATAGACTCTAGCTGTACCTAAGATGTCTTCCCTAAAGCCTTGGTTACTTAGCTGTCGGGGTAAACAAGATTGATCCATGAGGTGTGATTGGGAATCCCAGAATTTCTTTTATTGTAGTTCAGGATCCGTATTTTTATTTTTATTATATAAATCTGCCATAAAAATAAGTAAAAGGTCTGAACTATGAGTATCTCCTCTGGGGAATCTTATGGATTGCAACATAGGTGTTTTATTTATGTAGATGCCTTGGGGGTTCCCCTTGTCGTGCTGCGGTTTAGGTATAACAAAGCTAGTGCAGGATATTCTCTTTACATGTTTTCCCGCAGGGACTCCCGGATCCTGTATTGGATAGGCAAAATTCGGTAATAAGCAATACTGACAACCTAAGACTTTCACTCCTCAATTATAGTGAAAATAACTTGGATTGAATAGGCCTGTACCAGGAAATAGATAGGGATCCCGCAGCACAACAAATGAAATTAAGAATATCTTGTAACCTCTCAAAAGGGGCTTCTCAAGCTCCGCCTTATCCAGTTTAGAGGCACTTTCTCGAGAAATTGGAATGAAAGTCCTTTTCGAGCTTCCAATTCTAATAAGGGACTTGTCAAAGGGCGGTTACTCCTTAATTTGTTACTCCGAGTCAAAAAATTTGTATCTAGAACCAATATCTAGTGAGTGTTTATCTTTCCTGACTATATTATTTATTAACTACCGACATTCCGCGTACCTTCCTATTCGAACGCGTTTCATAGACTTATACTCTATAGTAACTTCAAAGTTAGCAGAAGTTTGATAATCAACTCAATTTATCAAGGTAAACTCTTAGGTTGCGGGTCGAAAATAGAGGGCCCCCTCATAAGTAACTAAACTAAAAATACAGGTATGGGACAGATCCAATTTCTTTTTTAAGGAATAGTACGAGTCAGGCTCTTGCTTTTGTGTCTATATATTTTGCTATACGGTAAATAAAGAGAGCTTTTTATGGTACTAGATTGCTCTCTGATTAGGCAGCTTAGGAAGGGGTAATTCTAATTAAGAGAAGCATGACAAGCTAGAGTCTAATTTTATGTAGAGCGGGTGGCGCCAAGCTATGGAAAGATTGCAGAGGTACGCAGTTTGAAAATGTAATACTGTATAACAATCTTTTTTGTTCTTAGTTTGACTTCAAATATATATATCTAGAAGTTTCCAGTAGAAGGAAGCTCCTCATAACCATACGGGAATACTCAATGGGTTGGTGATTTAAAGATGCCCTTCTCCCGAGTAAGAATGAAGCTAAAAGTACGCCTAAAGTTTGCTATGTATACCTTTTTTTGAATCCCAGGTGAGGAGAGTACTTTCTAAGGGAATTTGTAGGGGAAGTTTTCCAAAGAAAGGGCAAGGCCTATAAGTCTAGTTATTAAGATTTAGAGTATAAAGGTATAGCTCTCAAGAACATTGTAGGTATTGAGAGGATAGGTATTGTTATGTAAGCAACGGGTAAGTCAATAAGAAGTTAAGTAGGTTTATAGATTTCTTAGCCTTTTAGAAGTGTTATGAGATTAGAACTCTTGCCTTACAGCGTTACTGTACCTTGTGCTCTGTTATGGTTTTAGGTAAACCCGGGTATTCTTAAAGACAGGAAATGAGAAGAGTATAACAGATTTGTATTTCTAGGAATAAGATAAACCCAAATTACAAAGGTATACTTTCCTTTAAGATTCTCAGCTAGGAATTCATAGCACGAAGTAGAAATTTTTGCTTCTTTTAAAAGGGCTTTAAAGAACTTCCCGGATATATATTACTTGAAAATCGTGTGAGGAACACTGGTAAGACCCCTCTTTTGACTTACTGTAGCCCTTGCTTTTTCATAGCTTTTTGAATCTTCCGAACTTCTGATATACCTTTCTCATAAACTGTACCTATCTTCTTTTGAGCCTTGGGATTCCCCATCCCTCTATACTTATGATTGCCTTAGAGTTTCAATTCAAATTGGTAATTCCAGAGTCAGGCACTGATAAAAAGGAAATCCTCGGTACAAGTACTATATGCCTACCTATACCTTATTTCTTTGAGTAGCTATAGAACAAGATAAGCTTAGACAACAAGTAATTCAACTCGATAAAGCACTATGAAAAGCAGCTACATGTACATGGTTAAATACCGATTTTAGAAGGGAAAGAAGAGGAAAGTCAAAGCACTCCTTTTCAGTTCCTTCAAAGCAATTCACTTCTAATTTCGAGTCGACTTGAACCAGTGACATGAAATTCCAACAACTAGTGCTCTGCCACGGAGCTATCTGAGCTACAAACTGTCAATACTCACTTGACTACTTACTGCATTTGAAAGGAGGAGCGAAATCTAGTTTACATCGGAGGAAAATCCCTACTTTCAAGTAAAACCCCAAAAAGCGCAACTGCTAGTACTAATTCTAAAAAGCCGCTGTCTTGTAGGTGTTTTTAGAGGGTATAGTAACTTTTCAATTCAAGTATATTGTACAATTTATTCCGTTATTTAAATCTGGTGCTCTATTTAGAGTGATATAACTAGAATGAATCCAGTATTTATATAAGAAGTTGACCATAAGGTCAGGGCCAGTTAGGAACTAAATAATTGAAAATATATATATATATATATTTAGCAAGGAACCAAAAAAGGGCTTTGTTATTAGTAAGTAGTTGTACTATTTGGTCGTGGTATACACGTAATAGAGCCCACCCTTCTTCTTTGTTATTGGCTCAATTTATGCTAACCACGGTATCCATTTAATTATAGCTAGGCCTTTATCGATAAACAGGATCAGTCTAACTTAAAAAGAATTGGTTAGAACGGGGGACTTAAAATACTTGGGTCAGCGGTTCAAGCCGATTCCTAATACAAAAGAAACCGGCTAAAAGCGTACCAGACGCCCTAGACTCCGGGTCATCGAAAATATGTAAGTAATATATAGGTTTCTGGGGGCTTAAAGCCTGCCTATAAGTTTTGTCAGTTTTCAACTGATTTCTGGATTCTGGGTAATATAGAAATACTAGGGCTATATTGATTGGTACATAAAATTCTCTTTGAGCAATTATAAAAGCAGCTTATTAAGCAAAATAAGCCAAAATATCTATACTTTGAGGATCCTGAAACCACTTGCATATCTAAAGTGGAGTTTTCTATAAAAAGTAGTTACCTAACAGGGGCAGCCTTTTTCTTATTTACTGAACCTTCTCTTGCTCTTAAAATCCACAAAGAGTTAACAGTTTTGAACATTGTACACGCTAGATTCCATTCCCCTTGTTAAAGTTGAAAGTATTGACTATATAATAAAAAGAGTTCTTGCCTTAACCAGGACTACGTCTGTACGAATACACAGCTGGGTGTGTTAGACAAGACAATTCTTGTTGTAAGTCAAACCAAAGTATAATTCAGAATTCTATTTGTATAATTTCATTGGATAAAGTTTGTATTCTAAAATGAAAGGAATCCAATGACTCTGACTGGTACACTGACTTTGCTTCATTTGGAGCGATATTGTATGCTTAATATTATTCTTATTGAGCAGTTTTGCTTGGTTCTGCATTTTGGTACCTCTACTTTACTGAGTTTGAATATCGCTTTGGATCCAAGTAAATGAAAAAGGTATACTTTAGGAGTTTTATATAATAAACTAGAATCTCTTAAGCGTAACATACATAAATATGGGTTTTCAAGAATTAGTTTAAACAAAAATGAAGACTTCAGTTTTTCTAGACGAACTCAATCTAGGGTAATAAGAAACATTTGTCAATAAGAATACATAATCCAGAATTCGGGCTTAGGCAGGAGTTTTTAGTCGTAAAATATCATAAAGACTAACTATTATCTTATGTTTTTGGATAAGCCTCTAGGAAGCTTTGGAGGTAAGTGGCGAATGAGTACTTTATTTTCATGCTGATTTAACAAGAGTAATAGGATATAATATCGACTAGTTCTAGCAACGTGTATAGGGTACTCTTGAACGAACCCTTTAAGAGACTCAGATTTTGATAAGGTTTTCTTTTATATCCAAAAAAAGGATTCCTTGGTAAGTTAAGTAAAGACTTATTCGAGAGTTCTTTTTATTAAATACATTTTGAGTTGAAATTACTCTTTATTTATTAAAATTGTCTAACTCGGATTTCCTTTTCTGACTATTATGAAAAACCTAAAATATACACTCAATCACGCCTCTCGATAGCTAACAACCAGGTAAAGCTCGAGGCCCCTTCACAAACAAGAAATACCGGGTCTCTAGAACGCCCAACTAAAAGGGAAATAATGTAAGATTTACTACTAGCTTAAGCACTCCTGGATATGGATCAAAATCCTTTTAGCAAACTCTTAACAAATACTTCAATCCTTACTTTTCTGAATCTTGGTTGAATTACAGGCTATGAATTCTTTTGAGCCGGTAATTCTAAATTCATTTTATCTAGTTGGATAATATAGGGTCGCAAACTTTACAAGCAGCTTTGTCATTACCCTTTGATTTCATTTATTCCACAGTGTGCAATATCTTTTTGATAGAATAGGGAGCAGACTTTTTTCATTTTACTCACTAAAAGCCTCTTCGCGGACTACAAATTTAGGGAGCAAGACCCTTAGAAAAACGATCCAGTACGACTTGAACTTACGACACCTGCTAATTTTTGACGGAGTGCTCTACCAATACTGAAATGGACCCCTTTTTATATTTATGCAGCATCTTACTACTAAGTATTTCAAAAGGCAATCTCTTGTTAGGTGAACCCTTGTAAATTAAGACTCAAAAAATAGGAAAACCACAAGAATTTCAAGGTAGAATCTAAAAAGAACACTTGTTAAACCGGGTTGTAGTGCACGGTAAAACACCAGATCCTTTTAATACGCTACATTAACCCTACCTCAGGGGCATAAATCCTACTCGTGGAGTTCAAACTACAACCGATGTTGCGTTTTTATTAACAAGCAGGTATATGAATTATATAATTACAAAGCTCAACATTATTAAAGATTCCGGTCTAGAAGAAAGTATCTCCTTAATTTTGTGTCATTGACTTATTTTACTACTAATAAACTTACACATGTAAGAAAAAGTTTTTAAATAAGCGTAGAATCCCTTAGATTTAGGTAAGGTATAAGTATGCAAAAACAGGTGAAAAATATAGTTTTTTAAGATCTTCAAAGTATAATAATAACAAATCATAAATGGGAAAGCCCCCGCGAAATCCTGTATATACCCTTATGTGAACTTTAGCCATGCTCAAGTTATAGCACTAACTCACAGACTCCTATCTCAAGGGTTCAAGTCCTGTTATACTAAATTTAGATTACTTTTTAAAGTAAGAATTTGACTAGAAATTCCTGAGTATTAGGAGTAGCTGCGGTATGGGCTCACTCAGACAATAAGTAGGTTTTTTTGCTCAAAAGGAGGTCCTTAAAAAACTATAAAGCATAAGGTATTATTACAAAACCAAGTCTATATTAGAAGTTTTTATTACTTGGATTTTCTTTAGAAGACAATTCTTGAGGTAACCCCCTCAAAAAAGAGAACCCCCTTATTCATTCAATAGAATACTACTTAACCGTGGTCCTTATTGGAAAGCTTTTTTGGAAAACATTTTACCGCGCGAATCCAAGTATTTAAGAGCTCTTATACAAGAATCACTTTTCTGGGTCTGTCCTCCTCCAGAAAGTAAAAAGTCAGTAATTCATCTTCCTAGTATACATGTTTACATTAGCCTTACCTAGCCTTGAAATCTTATTTCATATAAATATACCTCGTTTGCGATCTTGTAAAAAGAGAATCGAAATCTAGCTGTATTCCTTTCTACTTTATTAGATCCTAAACAACTCCTTGAGGTTACTTATACTCTAAGGGTAAGTTTAATCCTAAAAATAACTAGTATGCAGTAGAAGGCTATTTATTAGAGGGTCAAGTAAAGTACACAATAGGGTAAAGCCTACAAGAATTGCTTAGAGCTATAGCACAGTCCCCACTTTCGATAGATTAGTGGGAACCCTATAAAAGAATTCCCAAGCTTGTAAAGCAGCATCAAATAGAATAAAATTGGGAGTCACAGATGTGATAGTATGACCCCCATTATGAGGCACTTGATTCAAGTTTTTATAGATTCCTCGCTATAGGAAATTCGGTAAGTTAGAATGTAAACGAAAACTTTTAGATCGATAACGTTTTAGACTTTTAAAAATAATAATAATAATTATAATCTTCCATGGTATAGATAAGATACAATTAGTAAGATTACCTAACTAGGAAGGGCTTTATACATAGTTTTTCCATAAGAATATATCACCCCTTTTAAGATTCTAGGGGAGCTTACCGAAAAGCTATTATAAAAAATGTATATATCCTATTCTGAATTAATAAGAAAAAAGGAGGGTTTTAGACTTTCCTTAAACCTTTATCAAGTTAGTTATGTTCTAATTTAGTATCCCTGTTTTTTTATTTAGCCAAAATACCAGTAAGAAGTACAATACTTTATACTTTCCCTATTTAGGGGTTTGACTTGCTTCTTTTTCTTGGAAAGTCGGGAAGGAGGTGTAAGATGCTTGACGTGAATTCGAATCCTGTTTACTTTTTTATTCTAAAACACAACACCTGTTTGACCGCTAAAAGAGACTTTAGGACTTTGTTGTAGGATTTAGAAAGAGCTCCCTTAAAAGGGATCCGGTTACCCTGTATCAAGGTCAGCAAATGCAAATCTACATACCATTATAAGCAGAATTTTCTTCTAGTGCAAAAAACTCTAACCGTCTTATTATATTTATAAAGTAGCATCCTAAAGGGTTTGCTAATGCTATACTGAATGAACGGAATATCTGTAAACTCTTGCTTTTATACTTATTGCTTTAGCCGAAAACTACTTTTTGTCTTCTTCAAGTTCAATAAGGAATAATACACCGCTTTTCACCTCGTTTTTTGAGCTTTAAGGTATGCAATATACATTTCTTTTTTCTTTATAAAGATTTTTCAAGTTTGCGAGTAAGGCTCCCGCTTTTAATTCCTTATATATTGGCTATATAAGAGGGTTCTTGGTACTAATAAGCAATGCTTTTATTCAAAATTTCTTACCTTACCTGCATCCCTATTCCGTTCTATAAGCGCAAGT
Organism: Pelargonium exstipulatum; assembly: GCA_036897565.1. Lineage (NCBI taxonomy): Eukaryota > Viridiplantae > Streptophyta > Magnoliopsida > Geraniales > Geraniaceae > Pelargonium > Pelargonium exstipulatum. The sequence continues at coordinate 35,010 of JAYMTG010000038.1, read as the reverse complement.
CTTTGATTGGATCCCATCAACTCTCTACAAGCAAGGCATTTATTCACCGAGTTTACCTGAATTGGAGTATCTTGCTAGACTTATAAAAAGAAGTTAAAGTTTATAAAAATATACCCGATATACCGGGGTTGAATCAACGGCTTTATCTGAGTGAAAGCAACGTTCTAATTACTTTAATTAAGTTGATGAAAGGAAGCGTATGATTCACGGATAAGCTTATCTGTATACAAGGGATCGGATCAAATTCAATTTATATAATGATTTAGGCTATTTCATTTCCTTTAGAGTATTGATTGCTCTAGCTTACTTTGAGACTTATTCTCTTGGTACATTTCCGTTTAATAATTACGAATGCTCTTTTATACATAAACCTAGAAGTCTTATATGCGATACCGGAGAAGCCTTTTATAAGGATTTCCTCGTTCTGATACAAGTAAGTCTCGGTAATTTCTATCAACAAAACTATTCAAAAAACCACTTAAAACCTGTTTATCCAGAATGCTTGGAATCAGAATAACAAACCACAGGTCCTTATTAAACTCACTATTTCTAACCTGTGCTACCCTTTGTTTAGTTACCAAAAACCTTCTTTGCCAATCGGAATACCTTAGGTTTATTAAAAAGTTCAAGCTAAGTTACACAAGCAATGCATGTAGTGAGTTATTTTTTCTCATTCCCAAAACCACTTATTCGTTACATAAAAAAAGTCTTAAAAAAAGGAATATAAAGCAGTTTTGAGAGCACTTTCTGATATTCCTCTTTCCTGTTAAACTAAATAAGGGTCCTTTTCTGAAAAAGCCATGCAACTTGCTATTCAAGTCCTAAGCTTTGGCAATTATTTATACCTAATACTCAACAAGGTTCTTTATAAATTCAAAAGTAACTCTAGTAAAACTAGAATATTTTAATAATAGGGTAGCTTGAAACTTCGGATTTATTGCTCCTAAGGAAGCTCTTTATCAATCATAGATATAATATAATGTAATACCTTTTCCTAGTCTAGAAAGGGCTTAGATGTTAGACCTAATATTGTTCCTTAAAATGGGAGGTATCCCACTTACATCTGATTTATCCTTTTAAAAGGAATTTGGGTCAAAGCTTATTTCGTTTCGTATTTTAGAGTTTTCTTCTATCCGGCATACCCGCCTAACAACTTGTTTACAGCTATAACTTATATCCTCTCTAAGGGCTTTGCTTATTCATGTAACGGATTCTAGTTTAAAAGTAACTAAATAAGAAATTACAACACTCTTAAAAAGCGAAAATCCAGTTTTAAGATTTTATCAAATAAAAGAGATTCCTATTTATGATACATTTGATATAATCATGAGAAAGTAGTAAAAGTAAAATTTGCTTGTCGTAGAGAGAAGGTTTACTAGATTCCTATGCCTTTGTCCTATTATTCGTTACGGAGCACTTGAACCCACAACTTCTGCCTTGACAGGGCAATGCTCTAACCAATTAAACTACACTGCCAAAAGAACATGGGCAATACCTTACTTCTTTTTTGTATGATAAGCCCGCTTTAGAGTCTTAGCAAAGAAGCAAAGAAAAGTGCCTTAATTGAAAGGGGCTGTTCTCTATAATTGATTTGTTTATTATTTCTATTTCTGAGATTGATAATATTATTTCTATGAAATCTTTTTTTACTACAAAAATGGGTCCTGGTATGAAGATGAAGATTGAGAGAGAAAGATAGGTATAAAGCGGGTAGTTTAGGGGTTCAGAATTTACCTTACCTAAGGACTTCTCTGAAAAGATAGGGAATGGGCAGCGGTCTATAAGTATATAGTAATGCAGTAAAGCTTTCATTTCAAAGGGGTCCACTTTTGAAAGGCAAGCCCAAGTATCTAGAAACAGGAATTCCGCATACTAAAAGGGATTTTTACTTGTGTGTAGGTTCTAGTAACCCTGTTAAGCTTTTAGGGAAACTTCATTATTCAAAAAAGTTTTGATTCTACAGCATCCCTGCTCTTAAGGATCCTAACTTTGTAAATATTATGCAGTATTTTATTGCATAGATTAAGAACTCTAGTTTGAAAATTTTCGCTATATCAAGCATAAGCCTCCGCTGAGCTGAGACCCAGAGGAGCGGCTAACTATTAGTTATGGAACCCTACTGTCTTAACTTAAACTACCTTTATACGATATTCAAACTTGTGAAATATCTAAAACTGAACTCTACCTCTTTGCTGGACGAAATGACTTTACCTTAGCTTGCTTAAACCTACAACGGAGCCTCCCTTCTTTAGGAATTCCTTATGATCGACTACTTAAAACTAGGAAAATACCTCTAAATAGAGGAATAGACCTTTATCTCTAGAAGGCCTCCCTTATACCTGTCTTCTCTTCATCCTGGTTCTTTTCCGAATATATAGAAAGTCTTGCCAAAGGAAAAAGGCTCCATACTCTGCTGTTTTTATAGTATCTGGGATAGCAAATAGTATACCCGTTGTTTGAGATTTCACGTCATAGAGCAAATTTTATATTCAAGGCTAGGTCTTATCTTCTTAGACGGCGGAGTCTTGTAATTGAAAATAATAATATTTCTTATAACACTGGTTTCTTTATAGAACGTACATCTTTAAGAACTCAAAGATCTTTCATGAGCGGAAAAAGGAGCCCCGCGTATTATTTTGTAATATCTATTTTCCACAGATACATACAAACTAGTACTTCTATACTTAAGCAAATACCTTCAATCACAATAGTATAGTAATTATAACAACAAGACTTTGTTAAAATGAAAGCAAAGGAACTCCCTGTTTGTGTATTCCGACAATCCAAGCTTTGTAGCACCTAATAAGCGAGGTTTTCTAGTACTTGTTACTTTTTTTGAAGAAGTCCACAAGCACTCTAGTGACTGCTAAAAGAGTTGCTTCAAAAAGCTAGTATACCTCAGAGGGTTTGATTAAGAGATTACTTTAGCTAGAACTCCGCAGCAATTCGGTACTAACTTCCCAACTAGGGTTCTTTCCTTGTTAATTACTAACGAACCCCCTTAGAAAACACTAGAGCAAGTTGAAATTAGAGGATTCTCATAAGTAATTAAAGCATTCCGGCTTAACTATACATAGAACACAACCTACAAACCTCGGTATACGTAACCCTATAATACTTTTTATAGTAATGAACTAACATGAATCTCATACATACTAGGGCCAAGCAGGGTTGTAACCTAGTGTTCTCAGGCTGAAACGAGCAGCTTATTTTTGGCAGTATTCTTAAAGGTGGGAATCCCCTTCAAATAAGAGTTATAAGGTAAGCTCTTTGTATAGCAGTTTAACCACCTGCGCGGGACCTGTCAAGACAAATGTTATGTGCTCTACCGCATATAGCTGTCAAATGAATAAAAGTGGAGCCTTCGCATTGTAGTTTTTTATAGTATAGAAAGATAGTAAAAGGAGATCTATACCTCTATGATATATGTTGGAGACTGACCCTCGGTTAACTGGATCCGGGAAGCTCTTGACTTCTATGTTCTTTATATCACAAACAAATTCACTAGATTTAGAGTTACATTTATAATGTGTCATCCTTTACGTAAAGAGAACCGATAGTAATTAGGCAGCTCATGGATGCGGCATCATTCTAAGATTTATTCAGGGAAGCGGGTTTAGTTAAAGCAGTACCCCTATAATTGCAAGTGACCTATATTGAACAGGATTTATAGGGGGGTAATAAGATTTTTTACGAAGTGTATACCTACCTCAGTTGATTTTTCTTTTATTAGGCTCTCTCTTAAATATTATGACTAAGTCGACTTGAACCAACACCATCCGATTCAAAGTAGTCGCGTTCTAACAGAACAGAAAAAGTATAGAGTCTTAACTTGGATGGGTGTGGTATAGGCAGCGGATACTAATTGGCTGTACTTTTCATCAGCTTCAACTTTAGGTAGGGGTTTCAGAAGAGGAGAAAGGGATGCCTTGGAAATCCTACAAAAGGGACCTCTTTTTATACTACTATATATAAGTCAACGAACAGAAAGTCTCTTTCATAAAAAATTGCTATTTCCTTATTGAAAAAACAAATAGATAATAGGGGTATAAAATCCACAAATATACTTAGACTACTAGCTATTCTCTCTAAAAGTACACCTAACCTAATTAGAGCATCCCTTAAAGAAGGCAAGTAAATAATTTGAAGCAATTAAGGAAATGCGCTAACTATACTTTGAAAATAAGAATCTTAAACAGCTATATAATACTATTTACAATACAAACTCCTCTAAGTTGAATAATGGAAAGCAACAAACTAACTGAGACTCAAAAGGTATATATATGTGCATATAAGATATATGAATGAGCAGCCCCTAGATTTTAAGGAAACAGGTATTAGGTTTTCGACTAAAGTAGAAAAGAATAGAGATTTGATTCGTTATTCTGATTCACTCTTTATGGGAGCGGTGCCCAGACTCGTGTAAGAGGGTTTACAGTTGCAACTTCTTTTCTTATCTATACCTAGGGTTCTCCTAGTTTGATAATAGGCAAAAAGCTAGTAATTGAATATACTAAGTAGAAATTTCTTTCAAGTTCTGGAGTTGAACAAGGTGATACCGTTTTAAAGTCTTACAGAGGACTCTCTTACATCTAAAAAGGGTGCCAAGTTAGTACTAGGAATTTGACCGATATATTTCAATAAATATAAGCAAAGGTTGGGATTCAAATTAGTAATAACATAGTATACAAGTGAATATAGGTCATGAACAAGTAAAGGATTGTAGAACTGTTGCCCCATTTATAAGCATAGAGTAGCGTAGCGTAGAGTGTAGAATATTTATAATGACGTAAATAACAATTAAGCGAAGTTCTCCTACTGGAGACTCCTAGTAAAGCTCTCTATTCAGGGGTGTATAGCTCAAAAGAGCATTGTACTTCTAATCTAACGGCCGCAGGTTCAAGTCTACGAAGGGGCAGTTCAGTTTTATAAAAGGTGAAGTACAGCGCGTGCTCATTTCTATTCGGTATGAGTTAAAGGATAAAATTAGAGCATTTACCATATATGTCGGTTTATCCTAAAGGAGTCCTCTGTAAAAAGGAGTGCTTATTTTCCGTTTTCTATCAAAGAGTATTTTCGAAGACTCAACAAATCCATTTTTTGGTTCTTTACTAAGCTAACTTCGCTTTCCAACTTTTTCTCAATTGTTTGAGTACTTTTCCAGCGTGAAATCTTCGAGCCTCTTCGAGGGAGGTTACTTGGTTTTATTCCCGGCAATGGCGTAGGGGTGCACTAAACTCTAATAATAGAAGTCCTTTTTATAGGAACCCCCTTTCAGTTTTCCTTTTTATGGAGTCGTAGTTTCTTCTAAAGACTTCCTTTTAGTAGAACTCGCTTTATCCCCCACTATCAGGAAAGCTATAAAACCTGTTTTTGTCTTGAAAGAAGAAAACTAAAATTCTAGCGCTAGTTGAAAAAAGTATTTATAATTATGGACTAGCAATGGTGTGCTTGTTACATGAGATCCTTACCCTATAAAAAAGTATATTGCTTGCCATAGCTTATCCAAAAAAAAGATAAGCTATCTATGTTCTTGTTGGTTATATAAGATGATAAAGTACAACGGAGTCTACGGATCTCCAAACATAGGTTCAAAACAGACTTTCAACAGGATTTATTCTCTTCAAACTCCTCGAGTTGCTACTATGACGTAATACATATGCTTTCTTTTTGTACACAAAACTAGCTTTGACAGAGTTCCTTTCAAATCTCATAGATTGAGTGAGGAATCCCATTTATTAGTTGCAAGTATTACTATTATAAACAAATGAAATACTTGATCTACTTTTAGCCTGTAGTAATATAGGAAAAGACTTCTAAAAAATGAGTAATTCTTTGTAGACCACTTTTTGTTTTGTTGACAGGGTTGTGCCGGTATAGTAAGAAATCCAAAATCTTCGTGGGGAAGAGAAGCAGGAGCTACGGTTAGCAGGTCTCTTTTCGTATCCCACCGGCTTACAATTTCATAGCTCTAAAGTCTTTTTCTAATTGGTTAGCTCCTTTCGGGAAAAGAAGTCTCTTTAGTTTTTTTGAGTTAGGAGTATTGGATTTTACCTTCAAATCTTGTAGGAAGTAACCGGAGCTCTTTGTCCTTGTTTGTTAGAGTATAGCCCCAATTCTTTATTTCCCTTACCAAATTTTAGGAACTCTATTAGCGGATTCATGTAGCTAATTCAATTGAAGTGAATCCAGGTTCTAACCTAACACAGAAGGAAATTCCCGAAAGTCATGGGTTATAACACTCCAAACTAACTATAAAAAACCTCTAATTAAAAGCCTAAGCAAGCTCTGTCGAAGGTGAATGCTTGGCAAGTTGACTTTACTTCTGTACTTGTGGTAAGCCTGTAACTCTATCTTTAGCCAATAAGTCTAAATATTTTGGAAGCAAGACATATCTCGATGGTTTATCTTGTAGAAGATTCCGATCTAAGCGGATTTGCAAGGAATTCCAGATAGATAATTCTAGGTATTGGGTAGTAAGCCGATATATCTGTATAGCTGTCAAAGGATTCTCAAATTGAGTATTCCTTGTAGTTGTTCTATAGGGATAAGCTATATATTAAGAGGTTGCTAGTTAAAGACAGAAACCGGATTCTATTTCCTTAAAGTTAGAGGAGTTCTTGTTTAATGGAAGACAGTAGCTAATTCAACCTAAGCAAGCTCTCTCCGAATTGTAGCAATGAAGTAGTTGTCTTCGAAAAGAGTTTTGGTTCTTGACAGGGTTGCTCAGGATCATTTCATTTAGTAGGTTTGAGTTCAGGAGGGGTTTGTTCTGGAGCATTTAATTAGTAGTTATAGTTCTTATAATTAGTAATTGTTAGCTAAAGCCAGCCAAAGATGGAATGCTAGTTCTTAATTTCATTGTCTCGGTGAAAGCTGTTTCTTGTGTACTTATTTGACCAAGCTGTTGAGAATGCTGTTGAAGGCTAGGGAAATCCTTTCAAGTGTAGCAGAAGACATTCTTATTTCGTTCGTATCGCCAGACTCTATATTACCAAGTCAAAGAATTGTTCTAACCAGACCATTAGGTACTTTTCTTGGTGTACCAATTCTACTTTATGTCTAATAGGACTGGAATAAGTAGTTACTAAGAAGAGTCTAGCTAAGCTCATAGGAAAGTTCTAGGCATAGCATATGACATATAAAACTATAAAGACTCAGTTCTAAGTCTTTGATAGGACAGTCCTTTGCAAGAGGTAAAGTCTGTATACCAGGTAAATTAGGATAACATATTCTGATTCTAAGCAGGATATGATATGTTGTACAGGAAGATTCTATTTTCTTATACAGTTCTTGTATTCTAAACGAGCTTTCTCCAAGGAGGTCTCCTTATAAATGGGAGGAAAGACTCTATTCTCTAATTCTATTCTAGTTGAGGGAACTTACCGATGAAGTAGTTTAACGAGTAAGTGGAGCTAGTATTGGAGCCAATTTCCTTGTAATCAGGTGTTGCTAAATTAGAGGAGTTTTAGAATTGTTATCATAAGGAGGCGTCCTTTTCCTTGGTTAAGAATGAATTGAAATATAAATAAGGGAACCCCAGCTTTATGGATTCCTGAACTGGTTAGGACATTTCTGTAGATGGTAGGCGCTCCGATAAAGGGAGAAATCGTTGTTTTTTACTAGAGATTGATCAAGTTACAAGGTTTCAAAGTCGTATTAAGCTCCGAAAGGTTCCCTCTTTTAGATAGAATTCTGTCTTTTAAGTTGGTTTTAAAAAAGGGGTTGCCTTTAGACTTTAACTCCTTTGCCAGGTATAAGGAATCCAAGCAATTCTTTGTCGGCGTACACATTACATACAACAACTCCACAGCTTGCCTACTGTCAAAGCGAATACAATCTGTTATCTCTTTGCCTTCTATTCTGTTAGAAGAGCTCCACTTTAGCTACAAAGAGACTCAATCCATTTCCACAATTAGAACAATCCTCTAGAAAGCATTGACCTTTCTACACTTAAGAACTTGGTAAGACAAGAGGCTTTCTAGTTTGGTCCTGAGTACATTGAATTATTCTAGCTAAATAATTTTCCTTATACTTAGATGGGATGAATTAGACATCGGATTTGTAGTTAGGTCAAGAAGGAAAATACCGAATAAACTAACTTGCTTATAAACAAAAAGATGCTTGCCTTGTTACCATTATTATTAGTTCAATAACTCCAGTTCATGTATCTTAGTTATAACAGAGTACAGAGCTACAGCTTTCCTAGTCCTAAATTCCTAGCTTACCTCATGACAACAACAAAGAGAATAGGTTTCTATATTATCTAGCAGCCCTGTCAATACACTTTAGGAAGCAAGCTCTCTAATAAGATAGTAAGTGCTATTTCTAGCTTTCACTGTCTTTCACTTAGCTACTCAATATGACAGCATCCTCTTGTCAGGTATCTTTCTTTTTGAGTAGCCCCGAGGAACCGTTTAGCGGCGACCGTTCTAGCTCGGGTTCCGGTATCCCTTCGAAATTCGTAGGAAGAATATATAGTAGCTTTTTGAATTTTAATCTAGAATAACCTACACCTATAACATTCTATCAAAAGTAGCAACTTTTTAAACTATAGTGTGAGGCCTGAGATTCCTCTAAAGCAAAACAAGTATTGGATAGCATTAGACAAGAACACTTGAAATCTCCAAATTGGAAAATTCCTAAAGACCCCGCGCATCGTATAGCTTCCTAAATACACAAACCTGTAAATAGGAATCTCATATTTAAAATAAATTCTAGGCAAATAGCTGCCTTTTATAAGTATTGCTTACAAAAAAAGTAACCTTCCTTAAACACCTAGATAGAAGAAACTTGTTTTTTATAATAGATTGAAAACTTGGACGCCTTTCTTAAAATGAATGGCTAATGCGAAGGAGCTTCCTTGTTTAACTAATAAAAAGATTTCAATTATAAGATTTCTTATATAGGACCTAAAGGAAAGGGAGAGTTGGTGGGTGCTCAATTGTCAGAGCATTGTAATATTAACCCAACGGCCGCGAGTTCAAGTCGTGTCCTCATTATATACATAGCCAAGATCTAAGGCATTTAGTAAACAGGGTCCTAAAAAAGAGTTTCTACTCCAGTATACTAAAAGATAGCTTTAGTATAAAGTAAGTTCTTAGCATATCTAAAACAACGAAGAGTCTCTTAAGTCTGAGAACCTGGGTTCTGCATTTTAAGAACTATCAGTTAAAAAGGGGAGAATTTGGTCACTAGCAGGCCCTTGGTCTTAGGTTCGTCGAAACAAGGTCCTACGTAAGACTTTCATTTTGAGCGCATTATTTGAGCACATTAAGAGTAAACATATGGGAATTCCTCAATGCGGCTTTTAGTTGAATGAGCGGGGGCCTAAGTATTTAAATACCTAGAGCTTTAGTGTTACTTGTATATATCCTAATAGTAATAATCTTATAATTTCAATCTAGAGATTGTATCGGTATCTAATGGTTGGTTGTGAGAGTTGTGCTTAATATATATAGGTAGATAAAAGAACTCTACTGTGTTAAAACAGGAACATAAAAACTTCTTAAGACTGTATAAAGCAGAACCCCTTAGCTTAAAATCCGCTTACCCCGACTTCGTTGCCTTTACCTTTACCCGAAATGTATTGCTTGGAGTTCCTTGATTGGACTAGGTTGAACTAGATTGGAGTGCTTAAGGTTCGGAGTTCAGGATTGGATTTGAGCTTAAAGCCTTTTTCTTGTTGGTGGTGCTATAAGGCATCCATCTCTATCATAATACTACTTGCGTTACCTTTCAGAAAAACCAAGGACTTACTGATTCTGGTTCGTATCCTCTTTTAACGATAAGAACAAAGAGCAGGAGGACCCTTTATCCTAAGAATAATTAAGAAGTAGTCTAAAAATTCCTACACTTATAAGTAAGATAGTGAATACAAAAGGTAGACTAAGTCCAGGTTCTGGGACAGGGATAGAGAAGAGTACTAGTACAGGAAAGTCTTGCTAAAAGAGGAGTTGCTTTCTTCATATTATGCTTTAAGTATCGGGGACAGTAATAAGTAGGATAATAGTAGGTACTAGCGTTCTTTTGTTTGAAGCTTTCCCATTTCGGAGAATTCAGGAATCAAAATAATGGGAGATAGCTAAAGTAAATTGAGATAAAGGAATAGAAAGAGTCTCGGGTGGCGGGAATAAGTTGTTTTCCTATTGTGTTGTATTGCTACCCAGTGCTCTCTTTAGGGCCTATATAGATCATAATTTTAGTAAATAAAAGAGTGCTCTGAGGGATTTTATAGTAGGAGAATCGTTTCCTTCCGGATCCCGTACTTCTAGGACCTAAAGGAATTAATAATATTTAGTTCTAAAGAAAGGGGTATGGCCGGTCTAGTTCTAAAAGGTAAAGAAGGTTTTTAGTATAAGGAATTCCTTTTTGTAATTCAAACTTCTCCATGGTAGGGTAGGGGTTTTTACTTACAATCCCGTAATAAGTACAATAGATATAGGTAGACATGAATGTATAAGTACTTTGTACGAAATTCTTTTAGTCATAATTAGGTTCCTTTGGCTTTATTAGTATTGGTTCCTAAGTAGAAACTTGCTATTTAAGGGAGCTATTCCTGGTTTCTATTACTATAGGATCCTTGCAGTTATTTTAAGGGTAGGGGTTTCCCTTTCTTATGATAAAGCCGAACAGCCTGGAACTAAGGGCAACTCCTACAAATACTAGGTTACAAAGGAAGCCTTAAAAAGAGTACCTATAAACACTTAATAGGGCTCCTTCCAAAGCTACACTTGTATTCTAGACTCTAAATTAGAAGTTTAAGTAAGGCTGTAGCTATAGTAATTTAAGAATCCTGTTTTTTCGATCCGTGATTTAGTTTCTTGTTCTTGCTATCCTACTATTAAATGGAATTACAAAAAGAAGACTCTCTTTCTTTTAGTGCGCCTACTGACCCTACTTAAAAAACTAATTGACACTGTGAGAAACTGGATCTTGGTTTCATAGTCATTTTGTGGCATGTGCCTATAGAGTTTGTACAATATAGAACAGGAAACCTCCTTTTAAATAGTAGACTTTAGTAATAGACTGTATAGAAGAGCCCTATCTGGAATACTAGTGAAAAAGAGTGAATAAGGACCTATTGTACGTAATTTGTAGTCCAGAGCTAGGTAACTATAATGTCCTTTTTAACGAATCCATAAATTCCTTAATTAGCTGATAGAAATGATAAAGCCTTTGATTTGTTACTTATGGAGCATGCCTCTTACTCTTAATAATCTTAGGATATATTTTATCAGGAGTTATTTAGCCTAACCTGGTTACAACAACGTATAAAGTTGATTTTTCGTTAGTTTTTATCAATAGTTGAAAAAGGTGCCTTTACAATTATCATTTTGCCTGTGAGACTGATGAGTCAAGCAGAGAAGGGAGCTGTACTATTGTACCCTTTTTGGAAACTCTGGACAGCTTGGCTTCTAATAGTGTTTGTACTAATTCGACAGTTTCACAAAGCAAAATAGAAAGTATACAGAAATCCTAGACTTGTAGTCGATGAACTGGGAATAATTGCCAAGTATTTCTTCATTTTTAACCGGTGTCTCAAAATACAGAGTAATTGGAACAGTATTCAAAACAGTTGTAAGATAATTTCCGTGCGTTAAAAAGAATTCAGTGTACCCAATAATACTATAATCTTAGAAAGGGGCTTGGCTGGGTCGCGGTTGAAAGTAGCAGCTATAACTTTTCTCTTGTTCCAAGACTTAAGGAATTAAGAACTAAGAAAAACAAACAAGAAAATACAGCAACCTGTTTAGGCTGCGACATGGACAGGGTTTAAGACGAACAGGACATAAAAGAAATAGGAATACGATACTTGAATCTTTTTCATTCATGAATTACAAGTCTTACTGATTTTCTTTGTGTTCTGTATAGGATCGTTGCCTTTACCTTTTCCAAGCTACACCTCCCTCTTCTTTTCGTTTATAGCCATAACATTCCTTGACCTTTTGCTTGAGTTTCTCATTTGGTTCTGCCATTCTTATTCATACTTTGTTTCATACTCCTCAGAATACCCTTTGCATAACCTGTACTCTTATTCTACATACCTTCCCTCTTGGCTAGACACACCTGTAGCTATATTGTTTTTTCTGCTTATTAAGAGTTAGAGTTAGTATATTACTTATTAGATTGTTGTATTAAGGTTATTACCTCTTATTCTTAGAGCTGTTACTACTACAGAGAGAGAGGAGAGAACAGAAATATCCTATACCCACTGACATAGACTTTTTCCTTTCATACCCTGAGTTATGCTTACTTTCCTGATGCCTACTGCCTATACCTAAGTTCTAAAAGAGGAATCCTTAGGAACTCTCTTACCTAAACTAACAACAAAGAAATTCTTAAAATAGGGAGGGAAAACCCCTTAATACTTGCTTTCTTTACAACTAGACCTGTCTATCTTTGAGCAGCTAGACCTATCTTACTCTTCTGTAAATTAGTTTGATTAGCTGCTTTACCTGTCTTTTTAAGAACTGCAAGACTCTGTAGCTTATTTGTAGTCTTTAGAGCTATACTACTCCTTTACGGATTCCTATTATGAGTACTAGGCTGCTTCTTCCCCATCTTCTAATTCCTGACTTTCTTACTCGGCAGATCACTAGGAAAAGGAATGACATGTACGTGGTTCAAGTCGACTCTTAGAGAGTAGAAATACGAGTACTTGGATTAGAGAATGAATGACTGTAAAGATTGATCATTCATGAAACAAGAATTTGTCTTTAAACTCAATCTGTGTTCTTGCCCTACGCTTTAACTACAATGAGAGTAGGATAGGATAAAAGGGAATAGAATATACCTTTCTATAGTCCTAATTGTCTTATATCATTAGGGTTTACTGCTTCACTGGCTATATTCTATTTGAACTGTATTACTAGCTTCGTGAATTAAAGGGAACTCAAACTGCAACACAAAACAACATAAGGGCTTACCCTGATTTTATCTTGAAAAAACTTTCCTATTTGAACTCGAATTCTCAGAACTTCTCAAGAGGTTACTTTTCCATTTTTTTATATTTAATGGACTCACTTACTTAGAAAATTCCCGTTAAACCTCTAAAAGAAGTATCAGCTCAAACAAGAGTGTACTACGACTTGAACCCCTACCCACAGATAACAAGAACTAGTGCTTTACCACTTGACGCCCAGAGACGTAGCTGCTAAAAGCTTTAGTTTCCTCTTGTTTTATTTATAAAAAGGGAGTGTTGGAATCTTTTTTTTTAGGACTACTTCTATGGGTATATAAACAACTTAACCAGGTCTAAGAGGAGGGCTAGTACTCTTAATATCATAGTTAATAAGAATAAGTCTTCCCCTTTTAGATCAAAAGTGTTACTTAGTTCTTAAGCGTTAAGAGTTTCCTATTTCATTAGTATAGAAAATAGATTCTCTAATTGAATTGCTTGTTCCCTTTATGGATAGTCTTAGTTGTTATAAAGTTATATCCCTCGCGTATTACTTGTTATTGACATAAGAGGTTGGGGAAACTTAGAGCTACTTGTTATCCATTATTCTTCTTGACTGTAGTGGTACACGGATGAGGGGAGATTTTATACAAACCCTTAGACTATGAGACTATGACCAACAACTAGAAAAACAGACTTCATACTCGATTTACTAGTTTTTTATAAGCTCTAGGCCGTTTACTAACTACCAGAAAAGCAACCTTAACTTAAGTATTACTTTGTGAACTACTTTGATTTCAGATAAAGAAGTCCTATAAGATACAAAATAGGGTTTAGCTATGACTATTTATACTGGTATGGACGGCTCTACTCATAAAAGTATAAACTATTTCACTAATAATAAAGGCAAATAAATGACAGAAAGAGTAAAACTGGAAATTAGAATTCAGTAAGAACTTCTAAAGGGAATACCCGGAAATGAGGAGATTAAGTCCCTTGCCTCCAAACAAGTTAGCCTTGAAAACGGCCTCTAAAGAAGCTGTCAGATAAAAGCATACCCTTAAAGTATCAAATACAAGTCATGAATTATTACTTCCTAAGTTTATAAACCTTCCTTATTCTTTGAGATACAAAACATTCCCTTAATAAGACCAAACTATCTATATTAGAAAAGGAACATAGATATTACTTCTCAGGACCTTACAATCTAAAAAGTGAAAGCTTGCACAAGAACAAGAAACCTCCTCTGTAAAAGTAAAAGGAAGACTACTAACCTTAAGCCTTGAGATTCTTAGATCTTGGCTAAGCCCCTTGGGTAAATTACTAGGATTATTAGATTCAAAAGGAAAGCAAGAAACAGAAAGAGCTGTTATGACTTAAACTTCTCGTCTATATAATGCCTTACTTCCCTTTTTCTCTCAGATGGATTAAGTGCTTATTTGTATTCGTTCAAAGTCAAGGGTTCCTGGTAAAAAAAGAGTTCCTAAACGAGGGAGTCCTCCTTTTGTATCCAAGTTTATCTAATTCTAGTGAAGATTCTATGTTTTATACAAATCCTGTAAATTAGTAACCTTTATTAGCTAGAAATGCCCCCTTTTCTTAGTTACCAAGTTAGACAAATCAGAACAACTTCTTATATGTTAAGGAAATCCCGTTTTCTTAAAGAATTCCGTTTAGCTAAGAGTAAGAGTTTAGCTCCTTAGACTCACGTCAAGCTCTCAAAGAAGATGGGTACTTAGTGAGTCACTTTCAAAGTAAGAAGATTAATTATTTAGTACTTAATGAAAATCATTAAGGATTTTGTTTTAGTTACTCTAATAGTAGTAGGCTAACAAAGCTAAAGGAAATTCCAGGATTTAGCTTTCTAAAGGCGAGCTTATTCGTTGTTAAGGCAAGATTCATCTTGACTTTTCGAATAGAGATGCTATACAAGGCAAGGTTGCCATCCATAAGATATATTTCACTAAGCCCCATAAGACTAAAGCTACAGGTATAGATATAGCTCTGAAGAAAAGAAGAGGAATATACACCTTAAGGTACTTCACTCTATTGGCTAATAACTACAAAAATACTAATTGAATAAGTAGTAGTCCAGGTTATAAAGACAGGGAATTGAAAGGCTCCTAGTAAGACTAAGCTAAAATACTAGAAATAGGTCTTAGTTTGACAAAGTTTTGAAAGTCACAAGACAAGTATGCCTCAGTTCCTTCGGAGCTATAAACTTTCCTTTTCCAGGTTATAAAAAATGAAGAAAAAGGAGTTTTTTAGGTACTTAAGGATGTGTTTAGAAAGGTTAGGAGTTGCTCTTCTATTCCCTTTGCCCTTGTTTCTGGGTTTCCTATTATTATCGATAATAAAGACTGGGATATTATAGGGTATAAAGCCAATATTTAAGTATGGAAAATCA
The DNA here is from genome assembly GCA_036897565.1 of Pelargonium exstipulatum. NCBI lineage: Eukaryota > Viridiplantae > Streptophyta > Magnoliopsida > Geraniales > Geraniaceae > Pelargonium > Pelargonium exstipulatum. The sequence goes on along the minus strand of JAYMTG010000038.1, from coordinate 19,702 downwards.
AACTAAAAAGGGTTGAAATGTACAAAAGACTTCTTAAGAGACCTCCTAATCCAGTGTTTTTCGTTATTATAGATAAGAACTTGGGGATTCTTATATTTAATAAGTATTCCTTTTTTCTTCTTATTAGTTCTTTTAGAGCGAGGGCAAGCCCTATATTTTTATAGCTTGTTTCCCCATTGCAGTACTTTCCCGTTTGATTTGATAAGGAAGATACTTTTCTGGATCTTTTTATAGGGGCGCGAATAAATAGAGATAGAGTGAAAACACAAGAAAAAGAAGGAGAAGAGTCGGTTTTACCGCGTATTATAGCCCACGAGAAACTTCTCTTAAGGATTGTACCAAATACTAGAAACATATGTGAAATTCCTGTTTTCATGAAAGTAGGCATCAAATTGAAAAGGTATATCCATTGTTTAAGGGGTTGCTTTCAGTTTTAGATGGGGCAGGTTTCTGTAGGGAAATCCGGGCGAAAGTCGAGTATAATATAAATTTGGAATGAAAAATTGAAGTTTCTTGAGCCAAATATTATTCTGTCTTTTCATTTATTCCTGATTGATATGTAGGTCTAGATGAAGAGTATAGGGCGGCAGTTCTTCTCACGGATCAGGAGGAACTGCCGAGCTTCTAAAGATAGTTGTTAGTTTGGAGTCTAGTTATCTAAGTCAATTTACTTTAGCATAATATGTTGGCTTAAAAAAAAGAAGGGCCATCTCTAGATTTCTGATCAATGTAGGCTCTATAAAGGTGTACGAAGTCCAATTACGGGTTTTATTCTTATTCTAAAAGCAAACAAAAAATAAGAAGAAAATACAGATACCAAGTTAGCTTATAAAGGGGTCCCCCGCTTTGTTCAAATTCTTACACAAGCAGCGAATTTTGTTATATGAAAGGCCAGTTCAACCTAATAAAGCATTCCATTACTTCCAAAACGCCTTTCTTGATCCTTTTTTTTTTTTAATCACTTAAATACAATAAATACTAGTTTCTAGTATATATTTTCCAATGTAGATATAGTATGTGATACTTAAAATTTGGTGGAGTATAGCGAAGTGGTAGAGCGCTGGTTGTTGGAATCCCCGGGGTTGGTTCAAGCCCAGCGACTTATAAAAAGGATTCACTGGAGTAGGAGTAGTTGACATAAACCAAAAAAGATTTTCTTAGTAGAACTTTTCATTAATCTACAACGACGATAAAACTCCGCTCTAAAGGCGCCTCCTTATTGGGTTTTCTTTATAACAGTCATTTACCTTTAACAAGGGAGTAGCAAGAAGCCCTCAAAAGGCCTCCTATAGGTCTTTCTCTTTATTTTCTATCTTTTGAAAATCGAGAAATTAGAGAACAAACTTCAGGAAATTGAGTCAAGATTTAGAAGACTTTTTATTCACATAACCCACAAGGGAATCCTCCCGAGCTAAAGGGACTTAGATAATATAGATCTCTAATTAGAAACTATCCTTTGGGTACTTCTGTTCTTTATACGGAAAGATTTTCGGATTCGTAGGCTTTTCTTTTATCACTTTTTCACAAAGGAGTGGGAAATAAAATCCTATAAACTAAAACACATCTAAAACTGATCCGGGGATGACTACTAAAGCCCCGCGTGTTATCTAAAGTTCTGATACTTCAATTTATACCTTCCAATTTCCTGGCAAACACCAAGCTCCTCGTTATCTCAGCTTGAAATTGTAGTAACTTCCTGCGGACAAGTCTTAAAGGAATATATCAATAAGTTTCTTGTACGACCCCCTCTTATATAATTAATGTAAGGACCCCAAGATCCCAAGAGGGTAAAGAGTTCCTTACCATGTTATGTGATTTTCATCCAATTTGAATACAAAAATGTGTTAGCTATGCCAGTACTTTGAGAATTTATATACAATTAAGAGTATAATTCTACAGAACCTATAAGTCTAATTTCTTTTTCTCCCTTTTTATTAATTAGTTTGGATCCCCTAATTGAGTTAGATTTTGGTTTGAATACAAGATTTTTATCAAAAGGAAAAACTCGTATATTATAGAAAGCAAGTCCGGGTTAGACTGAGAATTAAACGACGAATACCCTATTGCGAACTTGGTACACTCTCCCCCAAAACTGAATAGGATTTAATATGCGCTTTACTTTAGAATTCTCAGGTTAATACACCTCCTTTTCTTCCTTTAGGTTTCAGATAAATCTGTTCGGCAGCTTTTATTAAAGAGAATTCCTGACTCCTTATTCTTAAAAAGAAATCCCCTGTTTTTACTTTACTTGGTCTCTTTTTCCAAAAGCATATGTTACTGTTATTCCTCCGCGACTTGTTACACAGCTTCTACTCTAGGTTCCAAGCACCTGCTTACTACTGAGTACAAAGGTATCTTATTTTCTTGCTAGTAAACGAAATGGGATTCTATAGTTATACAAAGCCTAAAGAAATCTATTATACTGGGATTTGAGGTACTTATCAGCACCATATTAAGTTGAAGTCTTTAATCAATTTCTATTTGGACTTAAAAACCCTTCTATTTTGACGCCAAAGCTAGTGAATTCTATTCAAAAGGGGCCCCTGTCAAAGTAAACGTTACCTTTTTTTTTACCCAATCTAAAGTATAAGTCGACTGGTTATCGGGAATACTATACCTACATATTACAAGGGGAATTCCACTTAGAAAATAATTAACACCCAATCTCCCCTCAACCTTAAACTCACATCACTGCCTCGTGTTTAAAAAGGATACTGGAGCACTTTTTTCATACATCTGCTCAGTAGCTAAATTCCACGGATCCCTTTAAGCAACTCTTTTCTGAGCTTTCAGCTCAAGCTTTAATCCAAAAATTTTTTAAGGAAGCCCGAAAAGGTTTGGGTTACAGACTTTTTTCAAACTAGTTCTTGCGGTAATTCGACGCCTTGCTTTTTATTTTGAGAGGATTATATAATCAAAAAACTTGTGCTCGTTTAGCTTGTCGAAGTTTTTCAAGAACAAATATACAGTTTTTTTAATTGTATGCGTATTCAACATACCCTACAAGCTAACACCTAATTAATTAAGGATTTCCAGAAATTTGAAATCAATTTTAGAGATAAGAGATTACAGGACTTAGTGCGAATGGGTTAATATAGAGTTATAGGGAGCTCAAAAGTATATGAATAATGAAGTTTATTGAGGTAGATTTCCGTTTAAGAGATCTGATTTATTGGATTCAATTTGGTTCTATAAAAAGAAGGATTCTAGTATATCTTTTATCTTAAAGGATCCTGCCTATACTCCTCTATGTTTCTTTTACTTTATTTAAGCTAAATTGAGTTTAGAGAAACCTTCCTTGTTCCAAGATCGGTAAGTTTACTATAAATGGAATTGGAAACTTGTCTATCTATTAACACAGCTGTCATAAAAGGAGTTCAAGCCCCAAATCCTAATCAGCTTTTTTCAATTCCTTTAATCCAAAATTGGAAACCTTTCTTTTTCTTTTTTGGATCTCGAATCAGAAACCCGGAAACACGTAGAGCAGAATCCCTGACTTTCCTAAGTACTTAACTAGAATAGAACACAAAATTCCCCGTCCCTTTGTTTACCTTCTTATCTGCGATACCTCTGCTGCCTAACCCTGTGGTACTCTAGCTTTCACTCTTCATTCATTATCTGCTCTCTACTTATTCCTGTACCATACCCTACCTTATCTGATTAAACCTTTACTTCAAATTCAATTCATTTTAACTGGAAAAGGGGAAGAGCTTACTAATTCTTATAAGAATAGAACTGGAGCCTTTCCTCAAAGCGATTTCTGTATAGCCTTCACTTCATAACTGTACCTACAATTTTCTTAAGACTTTCTATATCTTACCTGCAACTGATTTCTTAGGAACTTTGAGTCTTCTTACTAGAACTTACCTCTTCTTGTCTTATAACCGCTTATCGGCAAGGTCCCTTATATAAAGCTACTCTGTATCTATATCTTATCTACCCCCAGGAGCACTCCATCCCTTGCGTTTTTTGCTTTATCTTTCCTATTATTTATTACTGAAAAGTTCCTTGGGACCAACGGGGAATAAGGCACACTTTACTAGAAACACCCTCAATTTGTAAGAATTATGTATTACTGACGGATCCTATCCAGCTAAAGGAAAACTTTCTAGAAGCCTATCCAACCCCTTCAAGAAGGCTCTCGGCAACCCAAGTTTAAAAAAAGGTTAAGGAATTTCCGCTTACAGCTGAGACTAAGACTGTAAAAAACGGGAGAGAGAGTTGTTTTCTTTCTTGTTAGTGGACTTCCTTACTCTTTAGGGCCCTTCTAGTTAGGCCAACCCTTAATACAAACCTGGTTCAGATCAAATAATTATAAGGAAAACCTCCCCTTGAATATGAAATAACCTTATAGAGACTCACTATACCTTTTATCATTTCACTGAAATGCGATTCTTGTTGTACGAAAAGTGTTCAATCCCCGCTCTCGCGCTGATAATAAACGGAGACCCTGCTCACCCCTAGCGACCCCCTCTTGTTACTATTCGGATTTTTACCCTCTCTAAAAAGGTAGCTTTTTCTAAGTGATTCTTACTACTATAACTTATTTTCGAATTTTATACTCCTTAGTATTGTATTTACGAGTGCTTTCTATTTAGACACCAAGAATTTCGGATTCAACTCCCAGTCCTACTTTGATTGAAAAGTAGATTAGCAAAACCCCCGCAAGTGAATCTCATTCGTGCCTTTTGAAAAGACAACAAAGGCCTTGTGACTGGCATTCAGTTAAGTCAAGGACTCCCGGTATTATAGCAGATACTCAAGCCTAAAGCAGAGTTCTCTCTGAAAACAAGAGTCGGGAAGAGCAGCAATTTCAAAAATGGGTACTTTCAAAGTAGGCATTACTTTGGATTGAACCTATGTATTTTGGTGCAGTCAATTCGAGTTTGACTTTCGAAAAGTTCAGTCCTAGGTAGTTTGCTTTCAAGAGGGTTCTTTTGAAATCTTTTTCTTATTCAATTTAGCGGGTTTTCATATCTCATAAGAGCCCAACTCTTAGATATCCTCTAGTTCTTAAACAGAAGGTCTTTTCTAGCATTTTCTTTTGAGTGACTCCTGAAGTAGTTCATACAAACGAAATTCCTTAGTTTAAAATTATATCTCCGCGAGAGCGAGCATAAGTTTATTTAATAGATACAATTCTATACAAAAAAGAATTTGAACAATTATGGGGACCAGGTGACCTTAACTTTAAGAACAAAACTCTTATTAAGTGAAAGGCTATCTATGGGGGATATTTACGGCTCTTTATGAAAGCCTTTTATCGGAGATGCATAGTGAATTTAGTAAAAAGTGGTATGGATACCCTGTGAGGGAACTCGTTAGCCTTTACAGATAATTACGATTTTAATAAACATTTTGATCTTGCAGGGGTTGCACTAAGAGAGGTATACCTACTAAGTTATGAAGAAGAAACAACTATCGTAACAGGTTCCGATTAACCTGGATAGCATATTTTTTGACTCTCTTTATTCAAAGTGCTGGGGGATCACGATAAGTATAGATATATAGTGTAAGAGCGTTGAAAATGATATGCGATGCTATGTTTTAGAATAGAAATTCTCCCTTCTTTATTACACACGTTTTTGCAAACAGTATTTGCTTGCGGTTTTGGAAAATGATCTCGAACTAAGCATCTAAGCTCTTTCCTTGACTAATGCTGTTCTCAAGTACTTCTTTGTTCGGCAAGGCAAATTCAATTTAAATGCATAAACATTGGTTTAAGTCCTCCTATCTAGGTCACACAAAATTTGTAATCTTTCTGTAAATTCAGCTAATTTCTAAGAATTACAAGACTTTTGACACTTCTCTGATAAGCAGCGTCGAGATCTCGGATTCAGAAGCCAAACAAGAATCTACATTATCCTAGCCGACGCCTAAGACTTGGCGTATAAACATGCTTCGCACTTGCAGTAATAAAAAACCTGCGTACAAATATGGATATCCTAAAAATAATCAACATAGTAAAGAAGAAAAAAGAAAATTATATATAATTAAAATAGTGTGATAAAAAAGCTAGGTTTACCCTTCTTTAACTTCAAATCTGACTTCTCGTGCGGAACTAACGAGGAATCAATGGCTACAACTAGCACAAATGAGTTTACCTGACGGAACCCGGCAAGACATAATCCAACGGCTTTCGATTGTGTTAAACCTTATTTTGGCTTTATTTTAAAGTACTATCTTGCCTATAATTTATAACTTATATATCCCTAAAAATCCGTCCACATTGCAATACGGGAGTTACTCTCAAAAAGTCTAATAAATCCACCTCTTTCAATATAACATTCCGAATTGAAAACAATTTGATGAGTCTAACTATAATTATTTAAGGACAGGATTTGACACTAACACCCTTGCATGCCAATTTCACGAGCAGCGCTCTTGCAGATACTGAGCTGAGATTCTACATTCCAGAAAGGAAAATCAGTGTCTTTCCTATTTTATTAAGCTGGCATTAGTAAAGGTAGCATTTTAGTAGCCATAATAAAGAAGGAAGGGGTATTCCAAGTCCCTATTAATTCTAGATATTCAGTCGTTTAATAAGATAAGAAAGAAAGCGTGTTAACTGACTCGGCATAGATTCAAGCTCAGGCTTTCTCTAAAAGTATCCAAATATACCTTCCCCGGAGGAGGCTGCTATTTTACTTCAATGAACTGCTTTGAACTCCACTTAGTAATCGTAGGCGTGTCCCTATACACTTAAAGAAAAACTAGCAGGAACAGCACCGGAACCGCGTCATGTCCACAAGGTTACCTTCTATCTTTAGCAAAAATATAGAAATTACCATACCAGCTTCGTTTGAAAATGATACCGCACAATTATGAGAGTCTAACCTCTTAAAAAAGCAAGGGCATATCTTTGACACTTCTTGATTGGCTAATTGGGGGTTTTCCACAATACTTAATTAACAGACACCTGTATCCCACATACTCAAGGGGAACTCTATTCCAACAGTGTTTCAGCCTTGGATCACAGCAAAGATTACTTTGATTAGTTACATTCAAAAACCAAGAAACACAGTAATGTATCAGTTTTAGTTCTTGAATATCCTTAAACTCTTTAATCATGTTTGGCAGAGAGTTAGAGTAAGCATTCCCTTGTAAGACTAGATACTCAATTTCTTATGGAAACTTGGTTTTTGTAGGCGACAGGTTCTTACCCTTCATTTAAAGTACTCAGCATATATCTCGTATCAGCTAGAGCCCTTGACGCTGAATAGAAAGTTGTCTTATTAATTTATAACATCCAGATAATTAAAAAGAATTAGGGAATCCACCTGTATCTGTTGGCTCGAACCGGCAAGAAAAGCCTCTTTCTCTCTCGTAGATGAAGTTGTTTTATTGCTATGTTCTGTTTATGAAGTTTTATTGTACTTTTTAAAAGATTCCGTGATTATAAGAGATTTTTCCCTTGGCAGCTAATTAGAAACTCAACAAGCAAGCTCGCCTCACTCAAACGCAAGCATTTGCCTTTCAAACAGGCATAGAAAAAGGTTTTAGGCCCCATTAGTACCCAAACACAAGATTTAGAACAGAATTGATAGGTATGCGGGACCTTACAAGATAAAGAAAAAGATAAAGATTGCCTTGCTATATTATTTAGCAGCTCTATACTAGTAAAATCTCGATTCAATTCTCAGGTACCCTCCAATATCTGTGAAACTAGACCTTACAAACCTTGTACTTACCCCGAGAATAGGCTTGAATCCATACAACTTCAAATTAGAATCCCATACCAAGTAGCGGAAATAAAAAGTATTAAACACAACATAAAGCATACACTTTTGCTACCGATCAACAAGGGGGATTCTCTTATAAGATTCTCCCGGGATTAGAACAAGAATAACAGAAGACAAGTCAATTTCAATTGAAAAGCTTGGCCAGCCTTTCTCTATCTAGTGTAGCTCCTTATACAACGAGAGTCTAGGGGTAATATACTCTAGTCCTTAATCTTAATACCGTTTTTTACTAGTTTCCAGATTGAAAGCCTTTCTTTCTTTTATGAAAGTAATTCCTTAATATCATTAGTGCAACTATTACTATATAAACCAAAACTCCTATTTAGTATCTATTTAAGACAGCTTCTCTCTACATTAGATTATAAGAATCCAAATTCATTATTAAAGAAAGGGTCAAACTAAAGGAAATGCTCCTGGAAGACCCCTAAGACTTCGGCTAAGCCCAGTTATTTAATAAGTACTCTACGACAAGTTGGTTAATAAAAAGGGAGTTGGAGACATAGCTAAAGGGGCATTCCCAGCCTAAGCCATATACTTCAGATCTATAAACACAAACTATGGTATATCAAACAGAAGCACCTTTTCTTTCTTAGTTAACTATAATGAAGCGTAGACAAGAAAATTGAAATAGGTCTTGCTCAAGAAAGAGTATGCTTTCAGGAGCTTAGGATTGCCTTGCTTTTTATAATTGGGGAGTTCTTCTTTCAAAGAAGTAGGTTAAGCAAATGAAATTAGGGTGTTCATTGGGAAGTAGGAAATCTTACCTTAAGAAAGGCTTGTGTTTTCTTTTTATAAGAAGTCCAGGTACCACCTGCCTTTCAATGTTTGGGGTTTCCATATTTATACCCAACCTACTTGAGATAATTGACTTGAATTGGGAAAGCTTGAGAAAGCAGGGTCGATGTAATAGGTTCGAAATTCTATTTGTTTAAAGTTACTGCTACGAATTGATAAATTGTTACCTTAGTTGTACTCGAGTTTTTTTGTATAACAAAAGGACTTCAAATAAGAAAAACTTTTTTTTTCTGAGTAAGCGGTCCTTTCTTCAATGGTAATCTTGAGTTGATATACGGATGTAAAATTTTAGATAACTATAATAAAGTACACGGTTTTGAACCTACGGCCGGTATCTCAATAAGTCTCCGTTATACCAAGTGTAAACGCACTCAATAACTCACTAAATTGCTAGATCTCAAGAGAGAGATAGAGCAAAACAAATCTTTAATTAAGTGATTCTAAATCCCTTTTTCAGCTCTGTAGGGCAGCAATTACCAAGGCAGCCAATATCCAAAAAAAGGAACCTTTGACGAAAAACCTCTTTTCATTTTAAAGTTTCCGAAACCAACGCGAACCTTGAAGATACCAGAATAGAAAAACCCAATTTGACAAGCTTGAAACTGAAAACTTGGGTAGAAATGAGTCCTTCTCTGTACAAAAATTGACTTCTTAATGAACTCTTAAAAAGCAAAACCATAACATTGAAATAAGACGAACTTGGGAAAAGCTAAAAGATGATAAAAAATCGCGGACAGGAAAAGTTTGATCATCTAGAAATCAAAGCTAGTGCAGCTTTTCTTTTATACTAACTCAAACTAATGAGGACAAGGTTTATATTATATAAAAAAAGGGCTCTCTAAACTGGAATCAAGAACTGACTTGGAAGCTTGGGTACATAAATGCGTCTCTTATCAAGTGGGCGTAAGTTGGCGCCTGTATTGACGCTTTGAAAACCAGATCTTAGGCTATTTTCTGAGTAAAGCAGGATTTGAACCTTTGAAAGTATTCTAACCTGAGATTCAATTTTAGGAATAGTATTACAGTCAATGGATTCCTTTTATCTTTTATCCTAGTCTTTTAAGAGTATTTACTATAAAGTTTTTCTGCATATCTTATATATAATATAGTACTCTTGAACTGAACTTATTAGAATAGTAGGTCCGTAGCTGTGTGTTTAAATAAAATGAAGGTGTCTACTTGCTTTCAGTGTGTTCGAGAACTTATAGGAAATGAAAAGGATAAAGCTCAAGTGAAAGCCTTTTCTTGTTTGTGCCAGGTATTTCTTTTTTCTCTTACTCTTAATTAGTAATTCAGGCAACCTAGCAGGTATTCTCGGATAGTTGTCTAGTGTCAACATTAAATAATGGGTCTTTCTTCATTTATTTCACTGTCCCTATTTTGTTAACTAGTGAAAATAAATTACTTAATAATAAAGAATTCGGAATCCTGTTGGCTGTGAATTAGGAATTGGTTGTCCGAGGAAAGTTATAAGATACATAAAGAGTGATTTTACCAGTTCATAGTTTCCGCTTTATCCGTATTTCGTTCAAGTGTCCCTAATCTAGCAGAGATAGAACTCAGACCTCTTTTTTATTACCTAAATAAAATGACCAGGCTTGGTTCTAAGATAAGTATTGCGAAAGGACTTCAGGATCGACTTAGTATTTTTATAGTAAAACCAAGCTCAACTAGAAGATACTAGAAATTTTGAATTGGATAGGTGTATAGAATTACTGCATAAAAGCAATCCGGTGGGTGGCTCCCCCTTTTCCATACGCAAATGAGTATAACCTTCCCATGCAGTAAAGGTAAGGGAGGTGCATAGTTTTTCACTCCAATCCTTTTGGAAATAATTTACAGAAGAATTCATTTAGTTGTTTTGGTGTACTGAAGTTAAAGTAACTGATACCGCGAATCCCTATTTACCGGATATAAAGTTTCTTAATCCAGAAGCTTTTTAAAAGCACTGCAGTTGATAGATAGGGGAGCTCTGTCTGGAGCTCTCGGCACAAATGCTGAGAAGTAATATAAAGAGTAATAGTTATATAAAAGTTCTTTTCAAGTTAGGTATATTTAGGCTTTCCTCGTTAGATTAAGGTCCATCATCTTTTGTTTTTAGCTAGGTTTATTTGTAAACTTAAACTAAATCTAGTAGAAATTTGAATATGGAGGGCTGTGTATATATCTGTTTGTTGAAACTTATCAGATACTGGTTAATCAAAAAGAATCCGTTTGATTTTCTTGCTAGAATATAAAGACCGGCAACTAGCTGAATGCATTAGAGGACACTTGTAATAAACTCGAGCCTGTATGTATATTATTTAAAGCTTTGCACTTTGTTTAACTGTTATGTGATCAAAGAGACTTATCCAATCTACGAAGCATTTCCAGGGACTACATATCCAAAAGACTCTCGGGATAGCTGTAAACTTCAACCCCAAACCCGGACGATTTCTCGAAATATTATTCCAACCCTTTAAGTAACTTTCAAAATTCTTATCTCTCAGTACTGGTTTTACTAACACCTTGTGTAAACGAGGCTAACTTCTTATAGAATTGAACACGGGAGGATCGGCTTTACATATGAATAATCAGGACTAAAAAAAGAAGCCTAAAATTGGGTTATTGCCTTGTCAAGGGTTTCCCTTCATTTTTAGGAGTTTCCTATTTTGAAATTGATTATACTAGCCCACCTGATCCGCTTTCTAAAGTACCCCTCTAGAAACTAAGGAGTGCCTTGGAGTCAATGGATAGTGTTACTCTTACCGACTGCAATGTTAATCCTAGTAGTATTCTGAATACACCCACCTACTTACGTTATAACCAACAGATACTGCTTACCGGCTTGCTTTCTGATTGACTTACCTCTTATTCCTATGCCTGTCTAATACCAAAAACTAGCCACAGAGAACACGTCTCAATTCCTTGAGATCCGTATGAGTTTGATGTCGGTATATGATATATATATCATTCTTAGAGAGTCCTAGACAAGTAATCCGCAAAATACGAAGTAATACTAGGGTTTATCGCTGCTAGTAGTAACTGGCTCGCTTTAGGGTTTCCAGGTCTTTACTTATATCTATTTTATCAATTGGGGTGGGGTATCTATAAGTTGTATCTTTTATCAAATGTACTCCTTGAAATATTTCCTAAAATTGACTAGGAACTTCGCGGGGTAACCTTTAATGGAGACGCTTAATGAGGGAATCCCATCACTTGAAGTTGAATTCAATTGTATACACGAGTGCAAAGAAGTCTGTGGTAACCCTTCTTTCATTTAAAGCAAAGGCATTAGGGACTACAGAATACATCAGACTGTGTCCTTTATTAAAAGTTTCCTTTTTTTACCTATACTGAAACTTTCATTTCTGAGAACCACCTACCCTTCATATGTATATGCTATTTACATAAAGGAAAAGCTACTCTTGTAAGGTACAAATCTTCAAATGGGACTAAATAAAAAAAATCTTGCATGTAATTTAGTTTACTTTGTACATTCTTATTCTTCCTTCGGTAATATAATCTGAGTCTGGGATATTCTTATTATGTGGGGTGTCATTGGCATTTGCTTACTTCTTAGGATTTGTGGAAAATAGATATTAGTGAAAAGAGTATACTTAAATACGTGTTATCTGACTCTCTAGCTTTTCTAAATAACATTTGGTAGAGCGCCCGTCATTTTGATCCGATGTCGGTGATTCAAGTCTGGATATTAGGATTAGTCCTAAAAAACGCAGCGTGTGAACTCACGATACTCTATAATCAAGTAAAAACTGAGACTGAGGAGATTTCAGAGTAAAGAGTAGAATTTAGCATAACATAAAGAACTTAGATAGTGCTTGGCGATGGTGAACAAAAGGAAGTCTCCTTGCTCAAATTGAACAGATTACGGAAAGTCCTCGATTAGATCCTCTATATTCTTTTTGTTTTACACGAAACTTTGGATTGTCAAAGTAAAAAGAGTACAGTAAAATAAGGAAATTGCCCGATTTACTTACCTACCCTAAATACTAGAAGAGTAAAAGGAGATTCCCGTCTAAGTTGGTCTTTATTCTTATAAATCAAATTTCTGTAAAAGCAAAAACTTTAAGGAATTAGAAAGCTTTCTATCTTAGTATCATCTACTTTATTTTCTATACTTCCAAAAGAACCATTTTTCTTTCTTCAAGCAATCAAAACTTAGGGAATCCTTTAAGATTTTACGCGTATATAAAGTTGTGGCTAACATTAAGGGGGTGCCTACGAGTAAGGTTTTTCTCTTCCCTGACATTTTTCTAATAGGGATGTTCTTTTCCGGGGTAAGTAAAGAGTGAGTAAGGCCCTCTTTTGAAGTTCCGTTAACAGGCAAATGCAGCCCACAGTCAGCAGAATAAGGGTACTCTTTAGCTTTGAGGGGCCCAAATTGCTAAAGTAAACCTCTAAAAGAGTTCTTTATTACCGGGGTACTCTTATGCACTGAATCTTGTGTCTAATACCTGCCTTATCTTCCATATTTCCAAAAAGGAATCCAGTTCTATTGAAAAGGGCTGTACTTGAGACATATATAGGATAAATCAGTACTACAATTGAACTAATCCTTTTTTAAGCCTTAAATATGCTTATTCATTATTAATGATGATATGCAAAATTGAATTATATATCAGATATAGACGTAAGAAACCCATCCGCGCTTCAAAAATCTAGAGTAGAGTTTAACTAAACAGACAACTGTTGCAATAAAAATAGCAGGAAGGAAATACTAAAAAAAGTACCCATTCAAACAGAGTGTAATAGGGCTTCAACCTTGTACAGAGAAATTCCGGATTCAAAACGTTAGGCTCCCGCTCAAGGAGGGGGTCAATCTAAAATCTATGAAATTCATAGATGAAGAGACCACATTTAACCTCTAGAATGCTCAAAAGTTTATAAAATAAGTAACCAAGAAACATATTACAATTGAAACACAGGAGACTGATAAATAGGAGTTGCACTAAGTTACTAACGGGATATTGACTAGAACTAAAACCTCTCAAATACACAGGACGAGGTCATATTAGCTAAAGAGAACCATTACTTCCCAGGTAGTAGTAGGAAATTAGAACGCTTTCGAAAAAAAATAGAGTATAAGATAGATCGCTTTTGTTCAGTAAGAGGCTGGGGAGGCTCAGAGTTGGGGAGAAGTTGAACAAGGAAGTTGAGTGGGTAAGATAAGCAAATGGATAGTTCGCTTACATTCTATGCGCGATTACTCTATACACTGATAAAGGGACAGCTTACCAAAGAAAAGATCCTGGGACAGCTTTTTAGTCAGTCTTATAGTGGGTGTCAGTTCCTATAGGAGAATACTAATCCTTTTGCTAAGGGAGGTGCTGCTAAAGGGAAGAGAAGACTTTATTGGACGGAATACCACCAATAGAAAAAGCATTAGCATAAAAAATGGATTTGAACCAACGTCCATAACCTCAAACTAGGGTTGACGTACTTTTCATTGCAATAAGCTTAAAGGGTATCTACCAAATACCGGATTTCACTCATACCATAAATATAGAAACATCTAAAATTGAGGGTTGATTTCAAGTTAACAAATGAATAGAATCCTAGGAATTTGACAAGCAGGCAGGTATAGGCGTTTTAAGAAGAAACAAGGTATGCAAGCTATGTATAAGAGGTAAGTCAATTAAGAAGTTGGTGTCTACAAGGTATCTCCGTTATATCTGTAATATTCTAAGAAGAACTAGTTATTTTTACTGAATGCTATCTCCTATATATGGGTGCAATTACAAAGTCTTATAACGGGCCGTTTACTATATATTGTCGGTACTGGCAGGGCTTGAACCCGCGCTCTCTGTCTAAGATGCCTCCCGTTTTAACCGAACTCTCACTAAAGGGGGGCACATGAATTAGAATGAGTACATAAACATAAGAAGAGAGCAGGATCTCATTTGTAAAGGCGGGAATCCCTACTAAACTTTACATACACGTGATACTGAATTCCTTTTTAAGTCTGCCATATGCTGAAAAGGTGGCACGTTCCCAATGTCTACAAGGAACCTTAATTGAATAACTCAAAAATAATACAACTAGGTGAATTTAAGTTCTAAAAACAAATTTTCATTTGATCAAAATACTTTTCTGGGTCTTTTTGGGGCCTAGTTTGCCTCTTGCTATCTAGAATTAAGGAAACTCTTGAATCAGAACTAAAAAGCAATCTCATGCAGTACCGGAAAAACAATTCTAGAAGTCTCTCCTCTTTACGTCTTTGATTTGAAAAACTTTATCTACTGTTGCTGGACCCAAAAGTCAAGCTTGCTATGCCATTAAATATAAAAGGGCCATCCTGAGAAGAGCTCTCTTACCAACAAAACCTAGTAAAAATGGGGTACTTTATAAATAAGTAAGGCTCGCAAAATACATACTACTCCCCTAAAAAAGTTGGGCGATAAATAACACTACAAAAAGTTACTTCTTAAAAAAAAAGGTCTTTCCTAAGTTACTCGTCTTTACCTAAAACAAACTACTTTACTTTAACTCTTTATTATTAATTAGGATTTACTTCTATAGATTACGAAGAAAAAAAGGAAGGAGCCTTAGAGGATATTGTTAAGTACTTAAACTAGAAACAAAGCTGCTGATTATTAATAGTTGTTAAGGAAGCTATCTGTAAATAGGATTGACCTTACTTATGAACTACAAAAACAGTAAACAGGAAAATCGTTTAGCTAAAGAAATAAATTACTTTTTATTCTAATATAATATATATATAAGTATTAGTGAAATCATATATATAAGAAGTTCTTCATTTAGCTGCCTGGTTTTAAAAGTGAAAACATTGAGCTTCAGGCCGAGAAACCTAAGGTTCAAGTCCTGTTGTCTTAGTTCTTTCTTCCTCCTCGGTTCGCTCAGCCAAGATAGGCTCGCCTTAGTAGGAGTTTCCAAGCTAATATTCAACTCCCCGCTCCTCAGTAGACCTACCTAAATTATCCTACTCCTATCATAATAAGGAGTTGAGTAAGGTTAAACAATCAAGATTGGCCCGTTCAGGATTCAAAACCGGAAAAAGCAAGCCAAATAGGATCCCTGGTCTATAATGTACTTTATATTTCATTCTTGGTAAAAAAAAAGTATGAGGTTTCAGGATGTGATAGGTTATACGGAAAGGGCCCCTAGTAATTCTTTTCTGCTAAATGTAAGATAAAAGGTAAAAGGGAAGTCTCAGACTATTATTAAAGAACTGAGATCCCCACGTTTTATAATGCTATTCGCGCTTTCTTCATATGCAGTGTAGATCTCATTTTTAGAGTAGTTAGTGATTACTAGAAAGTTTTGCCCCATCTAGCTAGGATAAAATCAAGGAGAGTATAAAACAAACTAGCCTCTCTTCTAATTAAGGATTTCTCTATATACAACATATGAGGAGAAATGCCCTAAGGGTAGTAATTCCTAGTTTTCATAGTTACTTGGTACTTTTCTTTAGTCTTGGCTCTTTCATGAGGTATTCATTTCGACGGTATTCTTTTGAAAAAGGGGCACTCAACCTATAACTTAAATACCCCTTAATTAATAAAAAGTTATTCTATTCACATGCACTGATTTGTCTTATCTTACACTTTCCTTAGTGAGAACTTCTCAGACTCGGTAGACTTATAAATTGAATGAGGAACCCCTCCTTTTTATTAAGTGATTCTCGTATCAAAGTAAGAAGATTTCAGCCTCCTGAAGAGGGACTTTCTCTATAACTAAACTAACTAAAAAAACTATAAAGAACGCCCTAACTAACGCGGTAAAGTTTGCCAAAAGGTAGATTTAGCTTTGTTTTTTGGTGTCAGCTAACTTGTTTTTGTAGCAAAGTAGAAAGGATCCGGTTACACAGGAGTCTTAGTTATAATCTCTACCACGGCTCCGAAATTGCTTTGAAATCAAGATTCAAATCCCTGTGCTTTCCTAAAAAATCAAGGCCTCGCTTTCCTAAAATATTTAGATATACTTTTTGAGTAAAAGGTAGTAAGAAAACGAAGAAGGACTATTATGATGCTAGAGTTGTCGCCTATCTTCATCTTCTCCTAGTGTGTGTTTCCTAGTTTCTTTGTTATTACGAAGTCGATTCGATATTAGGTTTGATTTTGTTTCTATTTTATTCATGATCTTTGATTTGGAGCCCTTCTTCTTTCCTTGAGCAGTCTCTCTAAATAAGATGGATCCCTTTTCTTTTATATCATAAACAGATGTATTCATATCTTCCTAAAAGAGGCACTCCTTGAACTTGAAATCTGAAAGATACTCAATATATTGCTGCAAGAATAACATAAAACTTACTCAGTTTGGGTTACACCTCGGTAAATTTTTATCAGTCACGCACCCCTAACGAAAATCCAGAGGAATAGAAAGCGTTCCCTCATTTTTAGCTTTTTTTGATCAGACAAGGGCTCCTTCTTCGGGCATGCTAAAGGTTTAAGTCTAGTTATTGTAAGGAACAGCAAGTAACGGCAATAAGCAGCAAGGGTGTTCTATACAATTTATTAGGATAGGTCAAATGCCAAAAAGAATTTAAGAGACAAAGTGAAACTGACCTCTTCATTTTCACCGGTATCCAAGTTGTACAAAACGAATTTACCCTTTACTTTTTGGTAAAAATAGGAATGGGATACCCATTTAGTTCTCTATTATAAATTAAAGAAGCTAAAACACTTATAAGTAAAGTAAACCAATACCCAATGGCGTAAATAGGAGCAACTCTGAAACAGGATCTCTCAGTATAGTGATCTCCTTCGATAGCTTAAGGCTCAGTACTAAAGTATAAATTATAGAGGCCCGCTACTAGGAAAAAGGGTAAAGCTCGGAATCCGTGGCATAAAATCTCAGTCTTTTCCCGACTTTCCAATAGAAGAAGGGTATTCAAGGGCACTCATCTAATCCACGATGAAAAGTACCACTTAACAAATTGAAATGCTTTGAATGCTCCACTTTCTATCCTCAAGTGGAATATTTTTGCTTAAAAAGGTCTTAGAGATAACCCCCTTATTATATTAATTAAGTCATCCGAAATTTAGAATTCAGTGGTAATTAAGAAAAAACTGGCTTTATAGGTTCATGGGAACCAGAAACGAGACCTGATACTCTTTTTTTTAGAAATCTTAAGGATATGCACTGTTTCTCTGTTATTCTATTACGAGTTTTCCAATCACAACGTATAACAGGTCAGATAAAGGAAATTCTTGGGAAGAGGTACCTCAAAAATACTGAGAAGTAGGGGTACACAACCGCCATAGGGACTCCTGTTTAATAATAATACCCGAATTCAACTATGCCTTATAGATGACCGCCGCTATGCTCGGGCAGGCTACTGACTAAAGGGTGATTAAATAAGTGTATCTAAGTGATTCAAAAGTACAAAGTAAATTCAGCTAGTCTGTTAATCTAAGAGTTCCTGATATCTCAGAATTGAAGGTTCTTCACAGGTCTCAAATTGATTAAGAGAGGCTCCTTTATTTAAAGAGAATTCTATATACTAGTGCTTGGTAAATACTGACATATTCTTAAGAGTTAGCTTTGTATGCCCCTTTAAGATACCTATTTAGTAAAGTGAAACAAGGGCGGGTCTTTCTCCATTCTTATGGAGAGCCATTAATTCTTTTACGCTTTACTGTAAAACTAAGACAAATTAAGTATCAAACTAAGCATAATGCAAACCTTCTAATTGTTTCAGTTAAATTACTTGCCTTCTTTAATGAAGTACTCCTAATTCAAATAATTAAAAAAGGAATTCTTATTAGTAAGAACAACTTAAGAGTTAAGGAAGTACAGTAGTACTTAATAAAATATTGGTAAATAAGGAAATACTGAATTTGTTCTAGATAAACTTTCTAATAAGAATCTCGCTAAAAAACTATAGGGAGTAAAATAAACCCAACCCAGGTTTACCTGAAAAGTAAAAGTGAGCTTGCTTCCTTAAGTGGTTCTTGGAGTTATGTATTTTCTTATTTGTACTGGTTTTTTATAATGAAAATAGAAAAAAAGAAGGCCCTTACTTAAGGGAATTTCATTAGGAATAGGGTTTAAACTGCTTCACTTAACTTACTAATCTGGAAAGTAATTCTAGAAAATCTAATAGCTACAAACTGCAAGAAGAGGACCCATAAGCCAAGTATTATCAAGACAGGTATAGCTAAGAGTAAGGGTAGTTATAGTTCTGAACGAACTGAGAAGGAAGGCTTTAGCCTGTATTCCTGTTGTTTTTAGATTCCTAATTCAGATAGTAAAAGAATTGAAACTAAAGTGAAAGTTTTTGTTAATCACTTAGATACAAATAGATTCAAATCATCCTTATTCTCAAGGTAGTTTAGTATTAGTAATAAGCAATTTTGTTGAGTATTTAGAAGTGGTAAAGCGCTGGTTCATGGAATTGGCATGTAAAGGTGCAAATCGAGGAAGCGCTGAATGTCTTGTTGTCAACTGAATCTCGTCACGCTTCACGCCAGATCAAGCTATGGAGTCCTAGAACCCCTGCTATTATATCTTTTTGCATCGTTTTTAGAGTCCTCACAAGCATTCTATTTATAGGAAATTGACTAAGTAAAGCCCGATTTAAACTGTACAAGCAGGAAACACTCGTTTCAACGGAATTCTAGTAAAGGCATCTTCTTACATGTTTGTTAGACGGATAATTGCCACTATAAGGAGACTTATGATATTATTTTGAGTATCCGGATTCTGAGATTGAATTTGACTTGACATCTGTCGGGAAGCTTAGTTCTTTAACTAGCCTATTAGGAGTTATTTTAGTACACAGGATCTCTCTATGTAAACTAAGGTTTCTAATTTATAGTATAACTTGTTTTTTTCTGATGTATGTATCTAATGCTAGTTACTATTCTTGATTTAGAGGTCCGTTAATTTAGTGAAAGTAAAGTTTTTTGGTTTTTCTAATTCATTATAAATTCCATCTTGAAACGAGTAGCGCGGATAAGAGGAAAGAGTATAATCATGGATGGTTTAACCTTTTTAAAGTCTGCATGAGCCCTCTTCGGCTGAGTGACGACAGTTCTAATCGGGAGCTTGAAATACAAAAAAAGGGGAGTTTTTTTATTAAAAGGGCCCTAAATGCAAGGCAAGGCTAAGCCATGCTGAGAGTTATATATTGTATTTATATTGTGTTAAACCTTTCCTCACTTGTGAAAATGGGTATACCAAGAATCTAATAATAAGAA
>JAYMTG010000037.1:0-56680 GCA_036897565.1 Pelargonium exstipulatum | reverse complement strand
TTCAGGTGAGCCTTAGCCAATTTCAGAAGGTAATACGTACTTAAAGAGCCTTATTCCAAGTAAGAGGTTCAAATTCATGCTTAGAAACTGAAAACTACTAAAACTATAAATAATAAAGAAAGGGCTTGGCATCCTCTCAAAGTTCAAATGAATTATTTCATTTATTTAAGACAAGGCAGAGTCTAATTTCAGAGCTTTTATTGAAGCTGCCGTCCTATCTCATAGTTAAAGCACAACCCTTCTTTATTTACTTCACTAGAAAAAAAAAAGTTTTAGGATACCTGTTATGATGAGGCAAGAAGTATACCTATTAATTAAGGAAAAGCCAGTACTCTACCATGAGTACAAGCCAAGGGAAAAAGCTCCGTGTAAACCAAAAAAAGAGATTGAAGGTAAAAAAGGGGGAGGAACTTTCCTCTTGTGCGAGTTTGAGTCTATAAATAGAGGCCCTTTGCGGTTGACTGCTATAATTTGAAGTGCCTTGTTAATAAATTCTGTTCGATAGGTAGATGGTTTCTAAAAGAGTCCTTTAACGCTCTACGATTCTACCAGGAAGTGTCTTCAAATACGCTCAATTCCGCTTGCAGATTTTATCTAATTTCTATTAGGAAGGAGAAATCCTAAGCAGCTATTTCACGGCTAGGTCTGCTATGCCTACAAATCAAAATTTACAAAGCCATCTGCCTTGGATTGGGGACAGTAAAATTCAGAAAAACGCATGAGTTTCGTGTGTTTTTTTCAAGAGAGTGTGCGCGGGTTGGGTCTACTAAAAGCAGAAGAGTAGAAGTCTATATTTTTAAAAGGCATAACATTTATTAAGATCGCATTAAGAAGTCAGAATTAGGGTGGGGTTGTGTTTACCCAACAGCTTAAAGGAAAAGGGATCCCTTATCCCTATTCTATAGATATAACTCAAAAGCAAGGGCAAAAGTGAAGTTTAAAAGTTGTTGATCTTTAACACTCTAAGGGACTATAGCACCAATTAAGTAAAAAAAAATAGCTAGGGTTTTATAATAAGACAGGCAGCATTAAGATACAAAGGCAAGAGTCATTTTCCTTAACAATAAAGAGTGACTTTATTTCGGTAGCCTTAAGACTTTAGAGTTATCTCCTTCTTAGATATGAGGATAATTTCCATAATAGGATCGATTTCATAATGAGGAACTAGGTTTTCCCTTATTAATCTAGTTCTAGGATTTCCTGAGAGTATATTCCTATAAGAAAGTTTATTAGAGTTGCTCTGATTCTTTAAGATTTTGAAGTTTCAGGGCTTAATGTGATAATAGAATCTATTTTGATTTGTTTGCAATTCCGGATAAAGGTTTTAAAGGCAAAGAATATTTTAAGCTAAAGTAATATTTGTATTTTAGAGTCAGTTTTCGTCTCTTTCTTGGAAGTATTTGACTGAAAAGAGTTTTCTAAGAGTCCTTCTGATATTGAAAGTGTGAACCGTTTTAGCGACCTATTTCAGATTTAAGTTCTAGTAAAGTAAGAAGAGTCTAGCTTGGTATGTATCTCCGTAAAAGCTATAGCAAGTCTAGTTATAGTAAGTCAAACAGGCTATTATTATATTAGGAGAAGCTTCGAAAAAAAAGACTCCAGTAAGCCCTTGTTAATTTGAATAGGAAGTCTCTATTTTGGTGGTTAGAAAGAGGTTATAATCGCCTCACAGGAAGACTTTTCCTAAAGAATGAAATTTTATTAGCGTACATACATAATAAGAACGCAGTTTTTAATTCTACTATTTAAGGAGCTCCACTTTCCCTTTGATTATATATTATAGTAAGGTATACAACTAACTACTAGTCAGCTTTAAAACCCTGTTGACTTCACTCTGGAAGTAGTTAGAGCTTTGCTTTATATATAGTGGTAAAGGGAGAGTTTCGGGGTTTTGCTTACGTAGGAATACAATAGAATGAGGGACAAATATCAAATATAGAGAAAATCAGAACAAAAACTGGCAGGAAAGTAAGTGCCGGGATATTTCATAAAGGAGTTTTTACGGAAAGGTATTTGAGTAGGAAACTGAGTTCATTTAATAAAGCTGCCCCCGCCAAGCAAATATACAAAATCTCGGATAGACCTTATTCAAAAACCTGATAGGAAGAATTAAGGGACTTTCGCGAGTGTAACTAAAGACTTCTATAGAGGTATAATAATTAGAAGTAACCAAAGACTGTAACCTGGTTACATCTGCCCGAGCCAAAAGAGCTATATATTGAGGAAATCCCGGTGTCAGTGTCAGTGAAATTGCAACCTCAGTAGAAAATCCTAACTGAACCTCTAATAAATAACGAGGCTTTTTGAATATATTATCCTAGAAAAGTATTAGATAACCGAAATTCAGCAAACTTATAAACTTGGTGTCAGCGCTGTTTAGCTCTAACCCCGTAAATCTTCTGTAGGTGTGCACCCTTTATATAAATGAGTCTTAAAGTTCTATCTTAAGGTAATGTATAGTAATAATGATTTTTGTTTTAATTTAATAGAATCTACTACTATGTTAGGGATTTCACTTTAGTATCACAAGATATTTTTAGGGCTGCAACAACAAATAAAGTGAACTCTCAGTAGAATTTCGGAAAGGACCTTCTTGCTTTAAAGAAGCTATGCCTTGTCCTAGACTGCTACGTCTCAATATTTATAAAAATAGACTTGTTATCTGTCTCCTATCTATAATATAACTTACTTGATGTAAGAGAACTTATTCTTAGTCCGAAAGAAAGGGAAGCGAAAGGCCCGTTTTCTATGCACAACTCCTGCGGTTAGAACCTGATAAAAAACCCTTTATGTGCGATTTTCGAACCCAGTGCTTTCTGGGAGAAAAAACTGTAGTATTCTAGTGATTTGAATTACGTATTTTGAAGTCCTTAAAGAAAGGCTCCTTTATGCTTACCCAGCTAATGAGTATTTTATAAAAGATGTTCAAACTATAAGCTACCGGTACCTATTTAAGAAGCAGCTATATCTTAATAAGAAATTCCTAAGCATCGAGCAGCAAGCTCTCCCCCAAGTCTTATTGGTTTATAGAATTAAAAGAATTAAAGGGTTGCTAAAATTGAGTTTGGGTTCAGGTCTTAAACTCCACGCTGGATTACCCTAATATAAAGATAAGAAATATAAGAGCATAACTTATAAGGAGGGCTTCTATACTAGCTAATCTGGGATAAATAGAGCATTATGCCTCCTTTACTCTTTGCAGAAAAATCCTGAAATAACTGAATTTTACTTCGGAGTACAAACAAGGAAGCATATACTATAAACGAGGATCCATACTACCTACTATCTAAGCGCTTTACTAGGATAGGAATCTACAATAGAGTTTAGTCCAAGCTGTTTGATAAAATTGAAATTATGAAATTATTAAGCAATAAAAGTAAAATAAGAATCTCTTTCCGTTCGTGGTACACCTGTATTACTCATTACAAATTTTGTAAATCCTTAAAATAAAAGCTTTGATAAGCAAGGTTATAAGGAAATTTCGAGAAAGGCTGATAATATCAGAGACTTATAGCAATAAACGACTCACTCCTATGTCTGGAAAAACGCTTTTACAAGCATTACTATAAATGTGAAATTCTTCTCATGGGTTTAACTTCTTGGAGAAGATTTAGACTTCCTCATAATTGTGTCGGTTTGATAGTTCTTATGCATTTGCTAAATTGAATTTGGTATTTAGTTGAAGAGCATGCATACTGAGCGAAAGAACCTTTGAAACTTCACTTAGAAGACATTATACTTAATTTATAAAAGAAGAGCTTAGCAAAATAAATACGAAATGAAAGAATCCGCTTGAAAAAGGCTGACACCCGACTCCTTTTGTTTGATTCACTCTTAAACTGAAAAGAACTTCAGTATTTAGGTCAGGTCAATAAACTGCTCAACCAAAACTTGAATCTGCAACTAATGTCTTGAGTGAAACTTGATTTTCCCGTATTTCTTTGTAAAGTAACAAAATGATCAATTGTCCCTACAAGAGTCTCTAGGACTAGACTACCAAAAAAGACTAAAAGGCCTTTATACTACTAGATTCTATTTATTTTTTATAACATTAGTGAGGTAGATTTTGAACCAGGGGGCCAGTCCTAAGAAAGAGTTAAAGTACTGCATTCTAGATACCGGAATGTAGGGTACTGAAGGACTAAACACTAATAATGATATATGAATTTCTTGTAAATAAAAAGACTTCTTTTCATTCAAAGAAAAAATCAGGGAGTATAAAATGAAAAAGTCCAAGGTATATAAATAAGTACTTGATAAGGAGAGTAAAAGGAAGGAGTCAAAGTCAGGCAAGCTTTAGATTTGGAAGGAAGGGAAGCGTTAGCTTGGGTAGCTAAATTACGGATTCATCTATCTCTTTATATAAGTTGGTGATTCTATCTAAAATCTTTCACTGATAAAGGAACAAAACAAGAGCTGTTACGAGTTAAAACTTACCTTGGCTTGGAAAGCTGGCAGGATACAGACTTAGAGAGTTTTAGGTATTCCGCATAAGAAAGTAAGCAGTTGCAGTTGGTGGTTATAACGTAAATAGATATTTTATAAATACTGTATAACATAAACCTTCCTTTACTCCGCTATCGCTACTGTCGGTAACACTGACTATTCTACTACTAAGAAGAAACTACTCAAGCTTTAGTTTTTTTTCTTAGTTTTTTGTTTAGTGCTTTCTTGTTTGCTTTTTTGTTTGATTAGATCTTCCTTTTTATTTGTTTCTTGTGTCTTTATCTGTTTTAGCTTTTATCCTATATAGAAAGTCATTCAACTCTTCTATATCAATGAAGTCATTGATGCCTTAGTCTCAGTCCTCTCTAATCTAAGTTCCGCTTCCAGTTTCTTCCCTTCAGACTAGCCAATCGAAGCAAGAGATTCCAGGATAGGTAAGAGTCTTACTCTCGGAAAGGGTTTATGTATTGAGAAGGTATGAATGAGAAAGTTAGGACTCTGGGTAAGAGTAGTAAGAGTGAAAAATAAGTCAAAAAAGATATCTATTGCCGATTAACTACTTTAGTTTAAGAAGTCGAGAATATGTAGGTTAAGGAATTCACACTCCCGGTATTAAGCACAGTAAATCAAGTTAAGGGCAGTTGTGTTCCCCAGTCCATAGGGTAGCCTCAGAAGAAAGGGAGAATGCTTAGAAATAGAAAAAGTTTTTCAAATAATGCAAATAATGAAGAGGATACTGAGTATAAAGTTTAACAGTAGAAATAAAAGAATAGGAAAGTCTAAAATAGGTTTACCTTCAAGGCAGCTAATCTGAGCAAATCCAGACAAGTATGAATTCCAATATAAAAAGTATAGAAGTAAGGTTTTCCTTATCATCCGGATCCAGTTTCAGGTAAAAAGGGGCAAGGGAGTTAATAAATAGGGCAACAATCTTCTTGTAAACCGAGGGTTAATCACAAACCTTAGAGCTTTTTAGAAGGTTTTAGGATATTAAGACTTACTTAATTGAGGAGGGACTCGCATAGTAAAAGAAAGTAACTCAAAATGCCTTGGGGGATAGAGTACGGATTTCCCGAGTTCGAATCTATTGTTATATAGAAACTGTATTGGTATACAAGGTTACTCTCGGAATGCGCAGTAAGCAAAACAAGAAAGGCTGGGCTTTGTACAATGCTTGTTATAAAGAGGAATCAGCCCAAGCTTTATAAGACTTTTTGTCAGTATAGTATAATAGGGTATCCTGTTAGTATTTAGAAACTCCGGTAAGTAAAAAATGAAAGATACATAAACTTCAGTAGGAACGTAGTAATTCCAGGGAATACATAAAATGCCTTTTTGTGTGTCATCACACATTCAGGTACATAAGTATAATTTGAAAAGGATAACCTATACCTAATTATAACTTGAACCTACGCGCGTTCGGTTAACAGCCAAGCGTTCTACCGGTGAGCTATTTAGAAAACAGTTAAAGAAAGTCCTATAAATTACTAGGTATTATATATTCCACCAGTCTCTAATACTAACTAATACATAATAATTCACTATAATAGATACTCCTATAATATAATAGAAATGGGACAATAGCTACAAAAAGCTCCATAGGCAACAAGAAAATTGATACCGTAGGGATACAAAGACTCTAGTTCCTAAGAGTAAGCTAAAGTAAGCTACAAATACAGAATCTAGTTATGAAGAGTAGTAAAAAAGATTTAGAGAGATGTGAAGGTTAAGACTAAGATATTAACATTAAGTCAAGGAAGCCGAGGTCCATAGAGTAAGAAGATAAAGAATAAACTAAGTGGTGTGTGTCTATAGTGAGTGTGTAAGTCAGTATATCATAAATACTACTAGTAACTTTCTATACTATAAACGAGAGGATCAAGTCAATTAAACCAGTACTTTAAAAAGGATTACATCTGTCCATTACGCTGGGGATTGTAGTTCCAATCGGTTAGAGCACCCTTCCTCCTTAGGCATATGGTGTAGGTTCAAGCCCTGTCAGCTTGATGTCAAAACTAAGTCTCTACTACGAATATTAATCATCCTAAAATATAGCGGTCCCTTGGTTACTACTACATATTAAGTTCAAAGTTCTATGGGGTCTAGCTCTTACTTATCATTTGATAGTAACTTCTATAAAACCTGCGAAAAAGGAGGGGTTGGTAGGCGTCTTGTTTCACTTCAATTTCGTCTTTTCTCGGTAAAACGGCTTCTTGGTAAGTTAAAAAGTTTTTAGGCAAATTGAGTTGTATCTTCGGAATCTAGGACTAAGACTAGTAAGCGGGTTTCTAATTGAAATGTGTAAGTCGGTGGCTCTGTGTGCTCTCAAACTGAGCCATTCCAAGGGTATACCTTTGATTATTAGGACACGGTTCTCCTTTTTAGGGGAGTGTACTCTCATTTTCTGTTAAGAAAAAGAAGGAACTTAGTTATATTACATGTATGCTAAAAATTTACTTTTGGAGTCCTCCGTCTAGCACATAAAGCAATAGACAACAGTGCAGAGTAAGTAATAGAGATTCTTTAAAACGTACTGGTTAGCCAACTTAAGATATATAGAAATCCTGAATTATATCTCGGCAATTTCCGCCAAGCATATCATATCTATACGTTAAATCTATAAAAAGCATTCATTTGAAGAATTCCATATGTTTTCATGTAAGTCGCTTGGCTAGTGCTTCCTATTATTTGTTTCAGCTGAAATATAGTCTAATAGTTTTGTTTCCACGGGTTACCGCTTAGAATTTGAGTCGGATCCTACCGGGTTTAGACCTAGTTTCTACCCAGGAGAGCTCTTAGTTTTCGATATTCTCTTATCGATATGCTTTTGAATGAAAAAAAAAGAATAAAATTAGTTAAAATTCTAGTATTTTCTAAGCAAAGGCTTCTCGGAATACCAAGAAATAAGGTGTTTAAATTCCTATTTTGATTTACTAAAATATGATGTGAAAAGATTTGAGAATCAAGCTCAAGGACTCGATCTTTCAAAAAGAGGTCTAATATCCTATAAGAAACCAAACATTAGATAAAAATGTTTAAGAGAGCATGCTTATTATGCCTTGTAGTTACTGACATGGGAGGGAGTTAGCCTTAGAGAGTATAGGAGATGGTTACTATATACCGACTGCAGCTTTGCGAAGGAGCCAAGTGGTATAATGATAGAACATGGAAGATACCCTTTAACCAACATCAAGAAAAACTTTCACTTACTTCGAAAAACTAGGATCCGCCAGTGCTTATGTAATTCTAGAAAATAGCTAAAGCTTCGTGCTGGCAAGGCCAAGACACTGCTTGATCGCACTCTTGATCAAGTAGAATGAAAAAGCCCCCAATTTAGCTAATAGCCACTACTCAATTGAGTATAAATTTTTTTTATCATGTTTTTGTAATAACAGTTTTTAAGAAGTACTTAATTTAAATAAGACCTTGTAAAGCTTGTTGTAATAGTTGAAATATAGATCCTACCCCTGAGTGAATCTTATGTATGGGTTCTACTTTTAAAGAGAAGAGCCCGAAATTGCAACCATCCCCAATTCATGACCAACACTTCTACTCAAGTTATATAATATTCTACTTCGAATTTTCCAGTCGGGAACTCTTATTTGTAAAGACTTCTATTCATTGACAGATACTTATTAACAACAGGGATATGCCTATGTCATTGTGCAAAAAAAGAAAGTAAAGTCTTTTTAGTAAATCCTATGTTTGTGCTTTTTGCTTACAGTATTCTAGAAAGGAGATGCTAGTAAATAGGGAGGCTCGTTGGCTGGCTTGTTCCTATGTTTCCGGTTTTGCAATTCCTAAAGTGAAGCCTTTCCACTTCAAATGCCTAGAACCAACCATTCACTTTTTTTTTATACTCAAGCTTTTTGTACTTAGCATCCTTACCGAAATGGAAATCTGGGTAACCTTCTTTCTCTAGTAAACCTTATCAAAATCCGAGTCTCTTAAAGGGTTCGTTCAGGAGTACCCTATACGCGTTACTAGAACTAGTCGATATTATACCCTATTACTCTTTTTTAATCAGTATGAAATAAGATTGAAAGTACTCACTCGCCTTACCTCCACAGCTTCTTCGGGGCTTCTCCCCCTTAGCATAAGATACAGTATTCTACTATTTCCTCCCCTTATTTAGAAGAGTACTTCCGGGGGATCTAAAATACATTAATAATACCTGTATTTTAAGAAGCGGCTCTTCTAAATTAGTATCCTGAATGCTTTCTTTTATTTCTACTTTTCTGAATAGCTGCCTAAACGGAAAGTTTTGTTAAAGAATCCGGCTCTATTCAATGAGTCTCTCGGGTTAAACATAGCTAAGTTCCTGAAGGAATCAAAACCAATACTAATACTTAAAAGCACCCTTTATTCTTCTCAAGGATATGTTTCGAACCTCTTGCATGCAAGTTTCAGAGACTCGTATTTCCCTGTGACAGGAAAGCTTTTCTTCTTGTAATAACACAGTAGTTAAAGAAGCACGGTAGACGTCTTTTTTGCTAACAACTCTATATAGGAGGATAATACTAAAAACGAGGAATGTCTAGATACGGAGTACAGCTTCATAGTCTGTACAAGAATCATTTTGAATAAATTATGCCGCTAGTCCTACTCCAATAAGGGGAACTAAACGCAAGTAAAGTTATATATATAAGGACTTAAGTCTAGTGGTTTTATTAGTTTTTCATTTTCCTATGAGGTACAGGTTGAGTTATTCCAGGAAATCTATATTATTTAGTAATCCATGTAGTCAAAAGTGAGTCAAAATGAGGTATCCCCTTCTCCTTTTTTTCTATGTGGGAAGGCAGAGATTTTAGAAGACCCGTTTTTGAGAAAACCAGGAACTCCCTAGAGACTTACATAGTACACTATTCAATTAAGGACAGATCTCGAACTTGAAGGGTTTATAAATCAAATTAGTAAATAAGTTGGACATCATTTTTCCCTAGATTCTAAAGCTTGGGAGCAAGAGAAAGATAAGTAGCTAGCTTGTGAACTCTTAAGTAAAATTGATGTAGCAACTTTAGGTATAAATGCAAGCCTCCCGCATATTTCATAAATTGAAACATGTGCTTCTTTATCTTTGCTTAAGTAAGAGTTTCATATTTAGGGGTTTGTCTCAGAAAGAAATCAACTTATATTCTAGATAGAGACCTTTTTATAAAAACAATAGGCCCATCAAACCTTTCAAGATTGACAACTTATAACAAATCCGCTAAAAAGAGTCAATGTAAATAGGGGTAACTCCTAAAATGTACGTACTAAACCTGTTTACCCTACGAGGTAATCCTCTCATAAGTTATAGAATTTTACACTGCAGATGCTGTTTATCCAATACACCAAAACCTAATCAATGAGTTAAGGTAGAATAGAATACTTAGCTTAGCCCTGATCGGCACCTTGGTAAAGGAATACCTTATATGGGGAAGCTTGGGGTAAGAGGGCCCCTTAGTTGCCTTTTATTTGTATTTGTCAATAAGGATCCTTTTTAACATTTCCCTGGAGATCCCTATATATAGTCATTAAGACCCGGATCTGCAAATATCAGAGATCTGCACGAGCTAAATTAAAAAGCCCACGTAGCAACTGTACTCTACCTAAGAAGCAACTGGAAGCCCAGAGAACCCAAAGAATAAAAAAACTCTTCAAGAATTTGCTTACCATAAATAGAGTTTAAAGGGGCATATAGTGTTTCAAGGGTTACTGACCAAAGGGCTATATACCTAGAATTCTCGAGTGAAAGGTTTTCCCGAAAACTATTTTCAATACGAGAATTGGTTAGATTTGAAGTGTATCTGGTTTTGTTACGAGCAGTCAATTTCTCGCCTATATTATGAAGTTTTATATCCGGAATCCCCTAGCTCCTTTTTCAGAAAAGAACTTGTTAAAAGACCTTTACTAATTTTACGAGATTCCGTATGTCAAATGCTCCTGACTAAGCTTCTCTGGGATGAGGATACGTCTACGCACGGGTTATCGGTAACAATGGATGCTTCAAAGAGCATACGCTCTAAGACTTTAAAACCGTAGCTAAAATCCTATAGATACTTCTATACATCTATTTCAAATATAAGTGAATATATCCGGAAGGCTAGGTTGAGAAGAAAACTAAGCAATTTGGCTTGCTCAAGCGTTAGAGCGATCTATTTTAAATATTATTTACCGTCTTGATTTTACAAGATCTCTTCGCTGTTTAAGGGCAGTGGATTCGCAGTTCGGAATATGGCTTTACGTAGCATACATTTTTCCTTTCCAAGAGTTTCCAAGGACTTTCTTTTGATTCATACATAGCTTTTTTCTATTACCATTTGAGGCAAGCTTCTGTGGTATCCATACCTCGCCAAATTCAAACAATCCCGACGGGTCGAACCCTTAGCTAAAGTCTTTACCTCAGAGTCCTGCCTGCCCAAGATCCAAAAAAGAACATAATGAAAATTTAAGTGACGCTCGTAAAGAGAACGGAGAACTTCCGATAGGAGTCAGTTGCTTAGGAATTCTGTTACTTTTATGCAAAACTAACTAAAAAACTAAAATTCAATTTATTGTAACACATATGTATAGGGGTACTCATACTAGCCGTTAATATCAACAATAGGGATTTAAGTTACTCTAGTTTTTTTACCAAGACTCAAACAAAAAGGGAATCCTGCTTCATAAGACTGACTAGCTACTTACGGATTTTACAAAAAGTAGGGTTGCGGAGTGCCCATGAGTAGAATGAATTGCCATTTATCTATATTTTAGCCTTTCCTTAGGGCTTATTAGACAGAAGAATATGATGAATAAATTGCAGAAGATGGATTGACTCTGTATAGATACTCCTTTCTGTTGAAAGATATTCGAAAAGTCAGGTCCTTTGCAGTTAGGTAACTTTCTTTTTGAATCTCTATGGAACCCGTAAGACTCTCTTTTACCCTACTTTTTGGGGTTATTCTTTTTTTTCAAACAAATCCAAAAATATTTCATTTTGCGAGTCCTTAAGGGAGACCTCTGTTACAAATTATTTTTTATAAAAGAAGCTCTGACTGAGTACTTTTCAAGTACCTTGCTTTTATTGAAAGATTTTTTACTTACAACCGAGTTGAACAACCCCTGAGGGTTCCTACCTGGAATAAAAATACCAGCTTTTTTTAATTAAAAATAAGGTAAGCAGGTCTAGCCTTGTACAATATATAATCTAAATAGAATTTTGCTTTTTGAAATTGAATAATGACTCATCCCCTAATTGCAATATCAAGTAGAAAGCACATGGTTTACTTTTTCTTATATGGAATTATTTCAATATTTAAACTTTCTAATATGACTACTGAAACAGAAGGGTGAATGGCTACAATTTCCTTTTGTAGACGGGCAGTCTCTTTAACTTCATATATATAGATTTTCTTTAAGGATCTTAGTTTGCCGTTATTTATCGAGCTTTACAAATAGAAATCAATTCTATGTTGAATGAAACACAGGACCGGCGAATCCTATTGCTGGGCGGAGCATAACTAAGTCCTTTGTTCAGATTCAGATTTTCGCGAGTATCCACTCCAAAGCAAGTTCATTTGTCTATCTAGTCAAACTAAAAAGTACTCAATCTAAGGACTATCGGGAATTGGAAACTTAAAAACAAAGCAGAACAACACGAAAAAGCAGCTACGTGGACATGGTTCAATACGAATTGACATAGGAGAGAAATACTCAAACTTGACTTAAACAAGACAAGTCAACTTGCCTGAAACAAGTCTTACTAATTAAAGAGGATAGGATCCATTAGTTGGTTTAGAATAGTCTGCTTGGTCTGATCCATTTCTTAGCTTGAATACTAGCAAAAATGAGTAAAGGAAGAAAGTGAGAGCTCTGAACAGAGTGAAGAGTTGGATGCTAGTTTGTATGAAGGAACTGAAGAGTGGGGCATAGAGAGAGCTACAGATCAGAGAGAGTCCTTACTTTGACTCTTAGAGATCTTGGAAAGTACTTAATAATGGGTTAATTCCCAGATTCTTAATTCAAAGATTCCCTTTTTCAAATCATAGAAGTTTCTTTGACTTGCTCCACTTAATATAGGGCCACTCCTTTCAAATTGAGTAGCTCAAAACTTCAATAACTTGGAAAAGACCTAAACCGCCTGCCTAGCTATTCTCTTGTAAAACCCGATACTTGGTTATATCTCATTGGTTGAAACTTTACTGAAATTCTAACAATATAGACCTACCTTCGCTGGATGTATTCTGTAGCTTACTCCTAGTCTTCAGAGCCTTGCCTCTCTTACTTTGACTTTGAGATCTTCTTCCTCAATTGTTACTTTGCTTTTATCGAATAATACGTACATACTAGCAAGCAAGACCATGCAAGCGCAGAAAAGCTAGTACATACATAACAGACAGTACTAGCTCATAAGGGCACTAGTCCCGGCAAAGGATATGTTATCGTCTTATTATAAGGCACCTGCTAGAAACTTTGAATTACTAAAGCTCTCCTTCAGACTCTCATCTTTCATTTATACTTAACATGTATATAAGACCCGTACCCTCTGGGGGTTCTAGTTATTCTTTTAAACTAACCAGAAAAGCTTACTGCATAAGGAAGGTTCCCAAAACCCGGTCTGGGAAAAAGTCTAGTACTAATCTTGGGTATTTTGAGTTTTTACTAAATCAAAGTGTAAAATGAAACTGAGTTAGGAGTACGTTTCCTTAGTCTTTTGGATAAGTTGCAAGCTCTAAAGTCTTCAAATTAGTTGTCTATTCTGAGTAAAAGGTCATATAAGATTCTATTTTACTGTAAGAGTTAGGAGTAGTTAGTCGGAAGAAATAAAGGTTCTCTATCACTAGTTATTGGTTTTATTGGTATACAGTGTGATTTGAACTCATGCATTTGGCTATTTACTTGTACTGAGAAAAACTTGTGTAAAAAAAAAAAGTGCTAAGCATAATGGCTTTAACTAGAGCTAATAAGTCCACTTTGCTTATGGTTTCGATGTGTAAAAATATAGAAATTGAGATTTTCCTCTAGCTTTCGGGGTTATAAGATTCTTAAAAAAGTCAGGGATCCTTGCCGGGCTCAGTAGGGGTCGAACTTAGAAAAACCTTTCACTTTCAAACTTCAGGAATTAAAGAATAAACTCTAATATGACACAATTTATAGTCAAGACTTTCAATAGAAAACCCGCTTCTCCTAAGAAGAAAGCTTCTGAGTCAGGTTTTTGTAATATGCTCATTTATTTTGCTGCGGGTTTAGCTCCTTGAAATTCGGTAATGTAAAGTCTCCGTAATAAAGGTCTAAACTCTATGCGAAAAAAATCTTGTTTATTTTGATTCTTAAAAGAATATAGGCTCGGATCGAGAAAAAGACATACAATAAATACCTTACTTGCTTACTAATTTTATTCATAGCTTGCATACCTTGTTTCTTTTACTGGAGAATCTTATGCTTGCTCAACACAACAAAAGAAATTCCTGCTATTACGTAATCTTTTCTGTACAAACTGACTTCCTTACTTCTTTTTTATCGACTTTTGAAAGAACGGTTAGCCCCATGTCATTTCAATTCTTTCGGAAGCCCGTGTCTTATAGGCTTTGGTTTTCTTAGTGCCTTACTGTAGCCTTTTCTTTGTAGCCGCACTCTTCTTAGTCCTGATAGCTAGGATTGTCTCTTATTTATATTATTACTCCCCGTATAGAGAGGAAAGAAACCCTAGTAGAGAATAGAGAGCATTACTCTTACCGCTTGAGTGCATCCTTAATTAAGGGCAATTAGTATTACAGATAGTCAACTTTACACTGGGACCAACAAAAAAAAACTTAGGACAACGAATCCGGATTTATTAGAACAATATAAGAACCGATTGTAAGATCATTTACCTGTACTAAAACACGAATCAGTCTACCTAGTTGGACTGGCCTTTTAAGAAAAAGTATAGGCATGTGCAGCAATAAAAAGTAGGTAACAAGGAAGGCATATAGATCTAGTTGTCCTAATGTGTGGTTAACTATACTATAACTTATACAACAACTCTTAACAAGTAGAGAGAGATTCCCCCAACCCACTCTTCTCTTGCTGAAGCAATTGCTCTTAAACTGACTACTAAACTCTTTTGGAAAGATAGAGTGAAATAGAGTCTTTATATAGATAATTAGAAAGACTGACAAGACAAAACCTTATAGCCCAACGCCTACTCACTTTGTTCGGATGCAAGCTACACATTCCTCTTCAGTTTCTTCGGGGCTCTTACTAACCGCAGTTCTTGAAGAAGGCACTCGTTTTGTAATACTGGTGTTTTCTGTATCCCTCGTATCCATACTCTTCGGAATACCTTGCCGAGCTTGCTTCCTCCTACCTGTAACTGCTTTCCTTAGAGCTAGACTCTCATCCCTAGCTGCTAGAGTTCTACCTTTAGTACTCTTACGCTTCTGGGTAGCTGTCTTCTTGTTGCTTGTAGTTACTATGGCACTCTTCTTTGTTCTTATCATTAAAGGAGGAGTCAGCCTTAACTTAAGAGTAGAGAACGAGTTAGTATACCTGACTGTATGCATCCAAAGTCAGGGAAAGGCATTCTAGTATTATGAATATCTCTACTTACGTTATCGGCAACATCAAGAAAAACAAACCTCCATTAGACTTCATTTACTTGTACTTCGTACCTCTAAATTAGCTAGACTTTCCTTAGTCTTTACGGTCTTTCTGTAGCTGCTACCTTACTGTACCTATAACTGTCTTAACTCTATTCCCTATTTCCCAACTCTATTCAGTAAAAACCTATTACCTCGCCAGGATCAATCTTGCCTTGGGTGTAAGACTAGGGCTTCTGAGTAGAAGTCAAGCTTTCTCCGACCTTTCTGAGCCAGTTTGAGTAGTCAGTCACAGGGAAATATGCTAAGTGTCTAGGATTTTCTAGTAATACTAGGCTAAACCTTACAAAAAGAATAGAGTTTTTTTAAATAGGTACGGGGATTTTCACAAGTTTCATTTGTTTAGAATTCGAAGAATCCTGCAGCTTGCTTATACTCTTATCGTTTTCAAGCTCAAAAAATGGTTAAGGAGCCCCCTTTTAGATTTAGAATTTCCTGTATGCCCTAGGACTAGAGGGGCTCGAAATAGCTTGTTTCTTATTTCAATTCTTTTGCCATAGAAGGACTCCTTTTCATTTTATACACTCCCCTCCAGAATTCAGTAAGCAATACAGAACAGAGACATTCCTTATACCTTTACTTATGCCATACTTTTGAGGTCTGTAACAAAACCTTGCTATTTTAGATTTAGATCCGCCCCTTTCCTTGGTTAACCAATTCCTTGCCCTGTCCTGCAGAAGTCTCTCTATTCGAAAAAAGAAATACGTACCTTACCAGCTCCTCTATACGTTAACTCCTATCCGGCTTCTAAAGGATTTGACTCATGAAACTGATCCGCTTTTAATTCCTATAATTCTAAAAGAAAGGTTGTATTCCAAAGAAACTGACTTACTTGCCTGTAAAACCCTACTCAAAATACTTATTAACAGGGTTTGAGTCCTTCTTATTATAATTTCCTAAACCTTGTGATTCAAATTTCCTAGATCCAAAACCCTAATAAAGAACCTCCTAACTCTACTTAATACCAAAACTAGAAAAGACCAATACATAACAGCTATCTCCTTCGTGTGCCTGCTTAATAAAGTACTAAAAAGTCAAAGTCAAAAAGGAACCTAATATGCTGTAATTTCGCTATATGAATGGGTCATAAAACGGGTTTACGAGAATCCAAAACTGGACTGGATAAGGATCTCTATTTACTTTTATAATACTAATAGATAGAAGGTTTTTTGTTTATGGAAATTTTTGTTAGAATTCCCCAGCTGCCAGGCCCTTTTTAAGAGTCCTGTATCTTAAGGGTTATGGGGTGAAGGCCGTCTTCAGTTTCCCCGCCCCTATATTTTCCTAAATATCACTCCGAGGTTATTCTTAGATATGCAGTCGATTCATTTCTCGTTTTTTTAAGGAATCCCTTTTCGTACATAACTGTACTCTTTAAGGAAAGTGCACCTTTCTCAATTATAAAGGACTGAACACTTATAAAAAAGCTAGGCGCACCCGGCTTGAACCTGCCGTATTCAAGCTTTAGAGTTCCTTGTTCTAACAAGTAAAGTTGAGTTTTGAAAGATTCTGAGTAAGTAAAACGGAAGATAATAACTCCTGCAATGCATCTAGATAATAGAAATAAGTATTGCTAGTATAAACTGTAAGGACTTCCCCGGTTAACACAGTACTGGATATCCCTTCTTTTTGGAATCTTTTTAAGTCTCGTAACTTAAGGGCTGATAAAATCACACCTAAGGAGGACCCCACTCAGTGAGATTCATTTCATGCTTTCCCACGGGGGACTCCCTGTTTCAAATTTATTGCTTTACTATTTTTGAGCAGCTTATTTAAGGTAACTTCAAGTATTTTGGAGGATTAAGGTAGAGTTCTTTCTGTAGGGTACAAAATTAGGAAGTTCCAAAATATAAGGAATATTATAGTATTTATCATATATTTGGTATTAGGGTACATTTACTGCTTGAAGCGGCTTGAAAACCTGTGGGAAAAACCCCGTCATATATATGTGTTTTAGCCGAGTTTCTATTAAGGAAACCCCACGTTCGAACCCATACCTGTCTGTAGTTTTATATCCGTCATAACATGCCTTTGTCTTCTTATGCTTATTTGATCGATATACACTTCTTTTTAATAGACCGACACACCTTTCTATGACTTATAAATAAGCTTTTGATTATATATATATATTGACCAACAACTTCTTATTATTGTACTAGGCTGTACTATCTCTGGATGTCCTTTGTTTAGGTATCAGGATTGGGTATTTATAAAAAACTAGGCAAAACAGTGTTTATAATGCAGTCAGAATATCTTGCGTTTATTTCGACAAGGATCCGGTCAGGAATCATAAACAAGAATTGAGTTTATTTTACCCTTATCATGAGTTTTGGGTCAAAATTCCTATAATAGGTTATTCTACGGTATTCAAAATTAGAACTTATTATTTTCTATAAACAAATTTCCTAACAAATAAAAGCAAATCGTTAACTTAATCTAATACATAGCTTTCGCTTGACTTGAAGTAAATACAAATATTTCAAAAATGGAATCTTATTTCAAAGGACTATATAATCCCTTTTATTCTATTTCTATATAGTAAAGAGCAGTCCTAAAAGATTTCCACTATAGGGGTGGCTCTTGCCGAAAGGACTTAGCTTCTCTGGCCCGGTTACGCATGGAGTACTACTAAAAGAACGAACGTTCAGTACCCATTACTTGCCAAGCTCTTGCAATTGTTTGATCCTGGTAGAAGCTTTCAAACTCCTGAACAAATGCTGGTAATAAAGTAGAGTTGTACAGCTCCCTTATAGCTAATTCTATATATATGGTAAGATTTATAAAATCAGGTAACCAATACCTAAAGGGAACTTCTCTCCCAGTAGATGCCTAAAAACCTTTTACAGCTCTCTTACTGCAATTCCCTTGATTAAGAAATGCCTAAAAACCTTTTACAGCTCTCTTACTGCAATTCCCTTGATTAAGAAATGCCTTTAAACTGGAAGAGCTCCCTGTGACTGACTACTTACCTAGAAAACTGGATCATAAAGGAAAAAAAAACTCCACTTTAGCTTCAGCTATTTATATTCCCCTAAATGCCTTTATTTCTATCAGGAATTGGGAATCTAGAACCAAAGGAAAACGAGCTCTCCTTTTTCGCGCTAGATATCTTACTCTTCGGTACCTGACTCAGTACTAAAAGGGACCCACTTAGGGGCGCAGGAGATTCCCTTTCTTGATTGTTTTTGTGAAATGACTTTATACATCTTTATATAACTTTATATAATAAAAGGGCTTCTTTATGAATGGCAGGAATCAGATATAACGGACTCCCTCCCAATCGGGTGAGAGCTTTTTGCTTGGTACTGGGCTCACTTTGCAGCCAGGGATCCTGGGTCCTTAAAAAGCATTCTTATTTACTACAAGTTGATAAACTGAATAACATTCCTTTTGAATTCCTATAACGTAATACTACAATACAAAATCCCAATTAGATTAGAAAACTTAATAAAAGCTTTAGAACCCCCCGTTTGAAACTATATTCGCAAACTGGGGAAAAACGCCTTTCTAAGGAAATTACTAACAAACTTTTACTTAAACAAGCTAACCTACTACTATTTAAGTCAATTAAACTCCTATATAAATAGTTTTTTAAGTAGCCTAAAAAGAAAAGCAAGAGCGTGGCTACCTAGAAACAAAAATGGAGTCTTCCTTCTTTGAATCATTATTCCCCTTTTTTATTATATAAACTTTGTTTGTCTTATTAGTTACTGAGGAATTAGGAGGAACGTCATTCACAGTAATCCTTTTGTCTTTGACGCTTCCTAATAAATAAAAGGTGTATCCCTCCTTAGGTCGAATTGAACCCACTGCTGGACTTATTTCTAGTCTAGGTGTTCCAACTTAGCAAATATAGGCAGTAGTTACCACTACTAATCCAAAACGAAGTGACAGTCAGACCCGAATACTCTAGTCTAATCAAATGCTAGGGGCCGCGTAGCTTATGCTGAAGGCTTTTCGGAATGTATGCGCCTTCAATTTCTTACGGATCCAGGAGAGTGAAATGAATATTAAGAGGATATGCTACTAAAAAAGGTTAGTGCTGAAAAATACATGAGTAGATGGACAATTGTCAAAAAAGGCGGCATCCTATGCAGGTGGCTACTCTTAGCGGGAACTTTCTAGCAGGGATGGATGTTTGCCCCGGAGTGTAGATCCAGTATTTCAAGCGTATCATATAGATAAATAGAATATTTGCTTTGTTAACGCGCACCTAGACTACGGAAGATTTAGGAATACGTTATAGTAAGCGCTTTTAGTTCAGCTCGGTAAAACGCGGGTATACAGGACCCGATGTCGTGGGTTCAAGTTGCTACTTCACGGGTATTTAAAGGTTAGCCCTTTGTATACTAGGGCTCCTTGTTATCTTTTGATATAAGTTATCAAGTCCTTACTAATTAAGTTAAGGATTCCCGAGTCAAAGTATAACCATATTTAGATTACAAAAAGCAACTTAGCGAAATGTATGCATAGTAAGATAAGGGATTCGAGAAAGTAGGAATAGACAGAATTCTCGAAAGTTACTACTTTACGTTATAATTACTTAGTTTGTTCCATGGTTCTGGCCCGTCTTATAATTATAACCGGGACCCTATTTTCCTAGTTTCTTTTCCTTTGAGTTTAGGAACTTACTTTCTGATGCAGCTCAAAGTGTGGATACTGGATTTCTCTTTAGTTGACAGTTGCTCTTTGCTTTGTATATTTGTATTGGTAAAGTAGATACCGTATTGACTTGAGATACTTTAGGAAAGAAGTCTTCTTGGTTTTTGTTGTGTTTAGGCCAAGCTATGCAGCTAATAGATGCTAATAAAGACTAAAAGGAAGTTCCTGTTTATTAACAAGGAGTAAATGTATTGCCAGTGTTTTGGAGAACTAAGAAATCTATCTACCAAGTTCCAGCTTGAGAGTCTATTCCGTCTATTCCTAGGAGTAGTTATAATGAAATCCATTTAGGAGAACACTGATTCTAGTCTATATTGGTAATATAGGTGTCAATTCCTGAGAATAGCCTTTTTTTGTATTCAGTTGCTAGATGGAAACCTGGCAGACATTGAGATTCTATTTCCTTTTTGTTGAGAGTTGATTCCTAGGATTTCCTAGTAAGATTCTCTAAAATTTTTGTTTTGTTGTAGCAAGGAAAGTGTTTCTTGATTCCGATCTATAAGCAGGCTAGTTAAAGTCTAAGAGAACTCTTCTGTATAGTACTATTCCGATCTAGGAAGTTCCAGGATAATTAAGTCACTGTAACTATTTAGCAAAGGTGACTCAGAATTCTTAGTACCTGTTTAGTTGTATTAAGGAGTTCATTCTTTGTAAAGCATGCTGTTGAAGTTGAAAAGCTGTTGCAGCGAGTCTATTGTTCGAGAATTCCCTTTTCACGGGAAGGAGTACTTTCTTAGTGCTTACATTTACCCGAACGGCTTTTTTATCAGCTAAAGAAGTTTGATACACCCTCGATCAAAGACTATTTCAGGAAACCCTTTATAACAAGAACCCCAAAAACCCGGGATTACTCACAAACTCTATTGAGAAGTTACAAAACGGGCGAGCTCTCATATATCATATAAAAGAAAAGGGATCTAAGTGCGACTCAATTCCTGCCCTCTTTCAGAATTCCTTATTACTTAGTTCGTTGGTTGGATCAGGAAGATAAGAAAAGCAGCCCTTACTTTCTCTTAAACACATTACCTTTAGCTTTAGAACTTGAATTGGAAATTGGAAAGTAAACAAAGGAACATGAGAGCAACTACTCCTTAAAACCTACTTCTAAAACTGAAGAGGATTTTTTTACATTAAAAAGCAAAGACTTTTAACAACTAAGAATAACAACAAATCTAGATTCTTAGAGCAATAACAGAACTGATTGTAAGGTTATTTCTGTGTACTTTAACAGGAGTCCTTGTACCCAGTAAGGTGTTTTGTTTTGTTTTTTTCAAGGCCCTTGGAATCCATTATCT
This sequence comes from Pelargonium exstipulatum, assembly GCA_036897565.1. Taxonomy (NCBI): domain Eukaryota; kingdom Viridiplantae; phylum Streptophyta; class Magnoliopsida; order Geraniales; family Geraniaceae; genus Pelargonium; species Pelargonium exstipulatum. Next base: position 35,673 of record JAYMTG010000037.1, on the reverse strand, counting down.
ATCTTACGTTTTTCTTTCTTCACTCAAGCTAACAGAAGATTAAGAAACCCTTCCCTTTTGTTAATTACTAGTTGTTTAATATAATATAGAGCTACCTTACAAACTAGGAAACATAGCTATCTGTTTGAATGAGCTTTCCTTAATGTTTTTTTGTATTCCTTACACTTGTAAGAGAGAAAAAGAAGCAAAAATAACGATTTATATATTGTTAATAAGAAGTAATTGGTATCTTAAATGAATTGAGTTCATATTTTTCATGGATTTTTCATGGATAGGTATAGAAAACTCCTTTAATATAAAAAAAGTAATAAATAGCCTGTGCATACAAATCTGGTTGCAGTATATAGGCCTGCCTAATGAACAAGAAAACTAGAAGTCCTCTTTATTTTACTCAAAATGGTACAGAATATTGATGAGTTATATATAGGCGGGCTAACATATTATAACATATGTTTAATAGGAACATCTCAAGGAACTACCTCTAAGCAAGCTTATAAATAAAGAGGGACTATAGCACTAATCCTTTAAACTAGGATACATTTTATTTAACAGAATTCCCTGTAAAGCTCCTGTTCGTGTTGAATCAAATTAGAACTACCGGTTGTGTCGGTATAATTAGTAAGCAGGTACACAGAACTTGGGCTCCCATTAAGTATTAGTCTATTTTTTAAGAATTTGGTAATAGGAAATTTCCTTGTGCAAAGTGAAGGCATATGGCATATCCTGGGATTTCTAAAACAAAAAAAGGAGAAAATAAGATTCAAGTCCAAAGGATTTGGTCCTTATATCTTATATAGATTGTAAGAGAATTTCTTTTGTGAGAAGCAGACCTGGCAGTTAAGAGCCCCGGTTAGAATAAGAGCTAGAATTATTGCGCAGATTTCCGACCTAGTTTAATGAATATTCTAGAGGAGCTAAACCCCATCGGATAAGTTTGCACTTGAGTATATATAAAGTCAAGATAAGGACACTCCTCAAAATTTCCAAGCGGGTAAAAGAACTAAGCAAATTCATCTAGCCACGAACGCCTGTCAAGAGTTTAGCTGTCTTTTATATCTTACACTACAGTATTTTGATTTAGACAGAGAAACCTAAGGTTCAAGTCCTTTGAATAGTCCTAGATCTCGATATTGAAAGGGAGTTTGGGCTTTTATAGAAGAAATTACTTTAGCTAATTTCTGGGATTCAGACCCTGCTATTTATATTGCCTTGCCAGCTGTGTTATTAGTTATAAAAGAGAAAGTGCCCCCGTTACACATGATGGAGTTGCTAGCACTCTACCAGATTCAAATGATTATACTTGACAAAACTTAAGCGCATTTCTACGAGTCTCCTCTAACCATGCCTCGTGGATTTCAACTCCCTTTATCGAATAATTACAGTGGACCTAAATTTCTAAAAAAAAAAGCTAAGAACAAAATACTAAACTTCATTTCTGCGGGAAAATGAATTGAAAAAGGTATATCCTCAACTCCGGTTCCCAGCTTTATTCAACCGATTCCACTAGATCATCCTAATTAATTAGAGCATTACTTATTTTGAAGTTTGTTTTTGACCTATAATTCACATTACAAAAGGGTGCGTTTCAAACCTAAACTTCCTTTACCACACGTCTGTGTTAAATAGGATTTGCTCATTAACGATAAGCTACAGAAATCAAGTCAAGACAAAGCAAACACACAAACTCTTTTACAAGACTAATTAGCGATACCCCACTTCATTTTTAAGGACTTCTTACTCTTGCTAGCACCAAGAATCTTAGGGAAAGAAATCCCTAAGCTAATAAGTACAATAAATAGCAACCTTCTACTTTTGAGTTAGTACTTTTACTGAAACTCATAAGTCAGTTACTAAGAACTTAAACAACTAGGAAAGAAAGACTCTAAGTGCAAGCTTGTCTGTAAAACCAATAAAGCTGTACTTGGTTCTAAGGAATTCTTTTTGGTGATAGCTATGACATTAGTGGTACGAGGCAAATCAGCCCAGCGAGTACTGGGTCTCCTCTTGACAAAAATCCCAGGCTTTGGAGTGGTTAGTGCGGAGTCCTCCTTTTTGTCTCTATAAACTTCTACAATTAAGCAAGCGGGGCAGAGATACGGGGTCCTTCAGGTTTTGTATGAAGCGTATTTCTCTTTTTTATGTACTCCTTCCTATATCTGCATTTTGAATCACTTATATACAAATGGATTCACAAATCATCTTGAATATTCTCCTTTTTTGCTTTACTTGTTACTGGTGTATTAAATGAAGGGGCCTCCGGAAGAAGAGAAATGCAATATAGTATAATCAAAATCCTACTTACCTAATTACAGCCAATTTCTACTTACTTTCATAACTTTCTTTCTGTATCTGTATCCTCTTTGTAGCCCAACTCTGACTCACTTTGGTACCTTGTTTTTAAAAAGATTTTACGACTTTGTCTGGCTAAGCGACGGGGTATTAAGAGGGACTTGGCTTTAGCCCCAGAAACACTTTAGTTAGAGAAGACGGATTTCTATTTGTTCTTATGAAGGAGCTCCCCTTACTTTGTTCTGTAAAATTCTTCCAATTCAAACACAAACTAAAGGAAAAGTCAGACTATTCTTGCTTGTGAGTTCGTCTTAGTTTTATAAAAAAAGTAAGATTGGAACCTTAAATGAAGTTATTAGTCTTCTTCTATCGGCAGTCTTCCGGTTGTTGCAAAGGTCTTCCTTCTCAAGCTTTTCCAGTAGTTCCAATAAGAGGTGCGGTACTATTGATAGAGTTTAAACTCTAGACTACCAAGAAAGGAATATCTCCTTAAAGAAATTCAGAGGCCAATCCTATCAAGAATGAAACTATTCGTAGCATTATTCAATTCCGCCAATTCTTTTTTGGGGGAACTTCTTCGGCTTACAACGGGTTTACTATAGAAGTTTGCGTGTGGTAACAGACGCGCTTAGCAACTCGAGTATGCAAGAGTTTTCAGGAGTAATCAATTTTCGGTTAAAGAGTAATATCTTATCAAAAAAGTACCTTTCTTTAATATAGAAACGAAGTCCTTCTTATCTTATAAGAATTCCCCTCTATCAAATTCCCTTTATCTTAGGTTAGCAGGAATCCTACACAGTCCACTACACCTTTAGGTTTAGAAAGAGACAAGGCTCTCTGGCTATAAAATAGCAAACACATTCAATAATACTGAAAAATAAGATTTTTGTTTTTATCTAGTTGTACCTCAATGAAAGCTACCAAAAGGCGGAACCTAAAAAGTAAACATTATGGGCAGTTTGAACTAATAAATCTGCTAGTCTACTACATCAACTAACTTATTTGATTCAAAGTCTTTCAGATGTATAGATTCAAAGTAACGCCCCTCTTTCTTAATTCTGAGAAAGGTCTTAATGTTTGTAGTATTCTAAATAAACATGGGTTATAGGCACACCCGACTTCTTATTAGCTTGTTTCATATCCTGTATCTGCATACTTATACTCTGTTTCTATATCTTCATAGCTGCCTCCTTAGTCTTTGCTGCAGCCTATACTTATTCTTGTAGCTAGAATCTGACTACTCTTATAACCGGGACCCCTTGTTGTAGTTCTAGCTAGATTGTTCTTACTCCTCTTGTTACTAAAAAGTATAGTACCTATGAAATCCATTAGTAGTATAAGTATAATATACAATATTATTATATGTAGTAGTATCCCTATTTTTATTAATCAATTATATAGACAGTATATACTATTTTTACAAATAAAGTTTAGTAAAACAAAAAGGGTAAGGCTAAATATCCCCGCATTCACTGTATTCTAATAACTGAGTTTCTTGACTTATCTTTTTAAAAAATTACCTTTGACTTGATCCCCCCAAAAATAGCGAGCGCAGGACTCCCCATAATAAAGTGAAGTAATTCTGCTAGTAATATAGAACTTAGACAAAAGTACTCATTGGGCTTTAAACTAGCTTTGGCACTCCTGTATAGTATCAGGATCTTAGGCTAGATATAGATTGTGGGACCCTACCGACCAATAAATCAATTGCATCCTAATTAGGTTAAAGAATAAAGTCTAGAAAAGAGAAGCTCTCCTACTCCAATGGCAGCTAACATAGAAGAGAAAGCGCTAATACAGAGCTCAAAACTCTATTAAAAAAGGTACTCTTGTTTTTTGTTAATGACTGCAAGTTTACGAAACATAGGCAAAGAAAGTTGTCAAAGTCTTCATAGGTAGAACCCACTCGGATACTCTTCAACTAGCCATCCTTATTAGGTTTATCTTTTATCAAAGTGTTTAGGATTTCACTGTGCTCGTATGTGACTTAAGATCACCACCTTGCTATAAAAGTATATCCGCGCCCAAGACCTGCATCTAAGCGGCCAGGCTCATGGGCCCCCCTTTAGCTTTATTTGTTTGACCTTTTTAAGCTTTTAAGCAAAGAGGTAAGCTTGATGCTTCTTTCTTTACTTTATAGCCTTATCAATTCCTTTTAATTATAGTGTATAAACAAGGTAGTTAAACGAAGTATATATCAGTAGAATACTAGACGGTAATAATACAAAACTGAATATATAAAAGAAAGCTCATGTTGCTCCTTTTGTTGTGCCTAGCTGGTGATTTCTTACTAAGCAAAAATTAGCAAGGAGGGGGCGTAGAGCTAAACTTCAGTTCTTTGGAGCTACTAATTACTTTCTGAAACTGAAAATATCCAACCAATCTACGACTTATTGTAAAGTTTTCCACCCTTTATTTATACCCTTAAACTAGACAGAGGGGGTCCTAATATCTTTCCAATTATTTTGGTATTTAGATATATAAGAAACCCTTACTTTTTTTGAATACTTTGTCCTGTTATAGCGCCTATCATGGTATATAATAAGTTTCTGTTTACCTTTGCCTCTTCGAAATACTTTTTCGTTAACCTACCTCTTACTTTGTTTTTACAAATAAAGGTTTTGCTGTCCTTGTCAAAGGATTCTCGTTATATATTATGTAGAGATATTTCTTTATAGTACCGTTCTGGCAGCAGCGGATACTCTATTACAAAATCTAATGTCCTAGAGGGAGGTGTTGTAGAATGAAACTATATCTATCTGACTCTAAAATTGAAAAACTTATAATAATGCCTTAGAGAATTCCCGAGCATCCTTTAAGTATTGCAGTAGTTTTGGCTAGAACCACGCCTTTCCTTAGTATATAAAATTGTAGGATAAGGTAAATATAGAGCCTTGAGAGAGAGTTATCTAAACCGTTCAAATGAACCTTAGTTATACAAAATGCACAGTTTCAGAAAGTACTGCAACTGTCTTCCTCACTCGGAGCTTTCTTTTTACTATAGCTATAGCACTGCACTCGAACCTACGAGCTTAAGAGTACCTCGCTATACTCTGATTATATATTAATCAATGTTTTTCCATTTAGCTGGTTAAGAGCAGACACTTTACTTAAATTCATTTATAGATATAGATGTTGGCTGGGATTTGATTTATATAAGTGATTTCAATTTTCAAGTTTTTAGTAGATTAGGGAACACAGAAAACTCCGTAACCTAAAACTTTTTAAAAATCTTGTATATGCCTTGAATTTCATAAAACCGAGCACTTCCTCCTAGAAAAAATTTGACTTTTCTAATTACCCGAATACAAAATCCTATTAGAAACGTTGGACTGCATCTATTTCTAATTCTAAACACTAAAAAAGAAAAAGTGAGACCTAAGAAACACTGAAGTCCTAATTCCAAGGGACTGCTTTAAACAAGGCCCCTTTTCTAAGACATATATTAAGACAAGGAAAGCTTGCGTGAGTAATCCTTACTCTTGTTATGTTTTCACTAGATTCAAGTCCTTTTATCAGCCAAATTGTCGTAATTGCTATATCCTTTCCATTGAAAATGCACTTTAACAAGACCCTCTTAGATAAGTCATTTCTTGGATTAGCTAAAATTGATTTACATTACATACAACCTAAACCTAGCTAGGAAAAAAGCTTCTAAGCAGCGTAGATTCCAGGTAGATCCATTTGGAAGCTTCCTTATCTAATATTTTCGGTAATAGTTACAGTTTGATCCCTACAAAAAGTAATAACTTCTCTCTTTTAAGCAAGGTTAAGCCCTAATAGTGCACGTAAAACTTGAGGAATCTGGGGGGTTTACTGATGGAGCTTTCGTACTCTAGGTTCTGGATCCCGTAACTAAATAAAGAAGAGCTTAAACTTTTTCTATTTCCCTGGGATTTCCTTTAAGATATTGTCTTGGTAGGAGATCTAGTAGGTATGCGACTTGAACTCATGTATTTTCTTAGTAGTAAAATAAGGAATAGATAGCTAGATATAGGCAGATTTCTTAGTCTTTGTTACGGGACTCTATAAGCAATACGGATATCAAACTCTTTGCCCTGTTACTTGAATATAGGCAAGCTCTAGATGGAAAGTAAAGGATCGGCTCCACTTTCTGTATTCTGTTATTTAGGGAGATAGTAAAAAAGCAGGTATAGTATAGAAGACTGATTTTGATTAGAGGTCAGTCCTTCGAAAAGTCTTGTAACTAGGGGGTTTCCATTTGATAAGCAAGCTCCGCTTTCTGACAAAGGTAATTGACTATCGGCCTTCCCTAGTTATTAAAAGATAATAGAGCTTTCAATTAGTATAGAAGCGGGTACCTGTAATTAAAGTAATTAAAGAAAGCTTTTATTTGCTTGCATGTTCCTAATTTTTTTAAAGGGTCTAGCTAAGAAAGAAGACAGACATATAAAGAGAGTCAGACTTGTAATTCAGGAATGAGAAATCGTGTAAGTCATTCATTCTCAAGTACTCTTATTTGTCTTGTATCAACCGGTCTTGAATCTTGGAACTCTTTCTCTTGGCGCTCTACCGAGATCGAGAAATCCTTGGGTATTACAGTAGGTAAAAAAGGCACAAAGTTGGTAATACAACCAATATGTAGTAGTAAGCGCTTTAACAATTAGGCTTTTGGACTGAAAGGTATTTCGTACTTAAAAGTCTTGTATTCGAAGTAGTTAAGGATTCTAGGGATTCTAAATAAGTCCTGCTAAAGTATAGCTGTTTGAGAAGTTCTAAGAATTCCACTAAGAAGGGTGTACTCTAAATAGGATACTGCAGATAGCTACGAAGAGATGTTTAGACTAATAATAAGAAAGCTAGAAAACAGTTATAGGTTTTGCAAGTATAGCTCCTAAGATTCATAAGAAACTGTTTCTAGGAAGACCTAACAAATTTTATCAAGAGGAAGTTTGAACTCTCTTGTAAGAAAAACATGTATTAAGAGATATAAAATAATAAAATCCAAAAAGGTACCCTAGTTGCTTGCCTTATTAGGTTATTTAGAGTGTTCAGATTCAAATGTGCATCTTTATTTTGCACTTTATGTTTCTATTTTAAAGAACTCTTTGACTCTAATAAACGTGCTTTTTCTAGTTTCCGATGACTTACTACTTAACTCCAGCCTAAACTAACTTCATATCACTTCTTGACTCGAATTCCTTAAGAATAGCATAAAAAAATTCGAGAAGGAGTTCATTTCTATTCTAAATCGATTCTAATGTATCTAATTTAGAACTACTAACCCAGTTTTAGAAAAATGACTAAAGGTTTCAGGAGGTTGTCCGTGCTTATACTTCGAGTACTTATGTTATAACTAGCTGGATCCCAATTGAATTATGCAGGAGTACATTCGGCATTTTTCAACAGTTGCGAAATGCTCGAGCGGGTACTATACTAATACTAGATCAATATACCTTAGGCAAGAGTCAACATTGGGGACTCTTTTTGCTTTGCAGATGAAAAGAATTACTTGGTTATTAGACACAACTTTTACCCGCAGCCGGTAGCTTAGAAGCGGAATGCTCCACCAACACTTCAATTCTCAAACAAAGAGAAGAGGAGGGCTTTAGCTTGAGTAAAATAGGAGTCTAAGTTTAGCTTATATAGGAATAATCCAACTTTTGGTAAAAAGCTAAACCCCAGTATTGAAACAGTCTGTAGAAGTATATAACGTAATCTCTAAGTTTAAGAAGGAGTAATTCTATAGGAAAATTGAGATGATTTAAGTGAAATGTCTAGTAAGTTATTGGAAAAGCAAGATTACTGCGCCCATACCTAGGCAAAGGGGGTCCCCTTGCGCCTGAGGAATTCCAAATTTTAGCAAGCAAGACACAGTGCCAAAAAAACAAAAAGGTTTTCCTTACGGGCTATCACCAGTATAAAAGACATTAACAATATAGTTATACCACCTTAAGAAAAGATTCTTGTTTTCAAAAAGAAGATCATAAGGAAGAGAGAGTCTAAGGATTCTACTAAGAGGCAAGTTTCTCCTTGTTAAGGGAAAGTAAGCACACAGTTCCTTCAGGCCGTGTCTTCTTAGTCTGTATCCTATCGTTTTTAGGAGCTTATCAAAGCTACAGATATATAGCTGTTGAGATACTGATACAGTAGCCTACAAAGCAAGTTCTTTCTCTTAAGAAATACGGTACAGAGGCTAGGTTCTAAGAAAGCCTAAACTTTGTTGTCCTCCGTAACCCTATTACTCTACATAGGACCTAAAAATAAGTGATTTAAAGGGCTCTTCCCTGTTGATAAGCCGCTCTCTTAGGGCATCTCCTGGGTATTTTAGCATAGTAAGCAAAAAACTAGAGGGGCTTTCTTGCCTACGAGGTCTTTTGTGGTTATCTAATGCTTTTGAATTCTAAAAACTGAGCTCTTAATTAAAAGGGGAGCTTTCTAAATCTTTACTCAAATCAAAGTATAAAATATAGCTTTTTGGCTTAGTTCTTATTGGAAGTGCTCTAAGCCTTTAAGCAATCTCAAAGGCGCTCGGAAACAGTACAAATTCTTTCATACACACCTGCAACTTAGGTTTATTAGCCGTAAAAGAATTTATGTACTCTTAAAAAAAAGCCCTCTTAGATCTCTACCCGCAAGCTTGGTTTACCTAGTGCAAGGGGACTCCTTAATTACAAAATTTTTTATAGAAACAAGTAGAAAATCCCAAAACAAGGCAAAACTTAAGATACGCAAGAACAGGCGTAAAAGACCCTATAATATCACTTCTTTCCTATTCCAGAATAATCTAGATTCTCATTAGCTACTTTGACCTACCTGAACCCACTTATCTGGATTAAAATGAGAGGTACACTTTAAGATATCAACCTTCCCGAGATTGAAATAAAATATTGATCCTCAAATAAAGGCACTTAATTATACTCAATTTTACAAAGCAAAAGCTTGTTATATTTTTATTACCAGTAAATTATACCCCGCATCTCAAAAAGGATTGCGCTGAACAGAGCTTCGTTAATACCCTGTTATTTCGTAATTTTTCATACTTTATACCATTTCCGAATAAAACCCCGATCTCAAGGTGAAAGGGCCATCTATACATTAAATACCGGGACTCAACCGAGTTTAAACCCAGCTAGCAGAGCCTCGTTTCCTATACCCTAGAGCTCCTTTTATTAGTTTGTAATAATACTAGAAACCTAATTCTGTTCTCTTAACCTCGTTTTTACCGAAAAATCTCGCATATTATACAGGACTTGTAAAAGAGTATCTTTAGTTTAGTAAGTCCTAACCTAATTGTTTTTCAAATTGAACTTGTACGAGGCTCGTGTAATAAAGGCAACACAAGAACCCTTTTTAGTGCTTTTATACCGGATAGGATATCTTAGCAAGATCAAGTACCCTTCAATTCCTTAGACAGTAAAGTAAGAAGCAAATAAATGACAAGGTAGAGGTTCTATTATCAAATTCCCCTTGGTTTTGGGGTAAAATAGGGAGATTACTTCAAAGCTTAGAAAAACGCATCTAAGGGGACACTGAGTTCAGTTTTGACTCTCTTTTTTTTTCTATAGGGTTATTCAGTAAATTAGAGTTCTTTCTTAATGTTAAAGCTCCTTTTTCTTAGTATATAAGGACCCAATCCAGCTAAAATATATTCAAATAAAGATTTGAGATATAAGTTTATTAATTCCTGGACTTTTTTTTTATAAATTAGACTTTAGGATCCCTCAAGGGTAATCTCAGTGCATATAAGCTTCTGAGTTCCAAAGTTCATTTTAGAGAGTCGCTAAAAAGAAAAGCCCAGGCTTAAATGAATTCAGTTATCTAGAAGGTTTTCGCTGAAAAGGGACTAACTAGAAGTATTTAGAGTTCAAAACTTTGGTACAGCAGAGCGCTCCTCCTTTTAAAAATAGTAGCACTTCAAATGAATTTGCTATTATAGTGAGTTTCTTTTTATAATGGAACTAGGATAAATCTCCTAATCTAACTTAATTAATAAGGAGATGCTTTTTTAACCCTCGCATTGCATATGACTTAAGGCACGAGAATCTGTGGATACGTAAAATAATATGAAACTCTAAAAAAGATTGAAAAATTAGACTAGTAAGGCTTCTTAAAGAGTTCTCTAAGTAATATGGGGGTTAAACCAAAATGAATCTTGATGAATGAGCTGCAACTTTAGTAGTACAATTCTAAGGACTCTGCTTATAGAAGAAAATTCTTAGTTTTATTTAAAGCAGGGCTACTTTAGTACTGCAAGTTAGAGAAGCTCGTTGTTATGACTTCTTTTTAGAATGAGTTGTTTCTAAAAAGCTTTTCAAGAAAATAGGACCTTATTCTTGTAGAGTCTATTTTGTAGCCTTACTAAAGACTTTGTAACTAGTAATTTATTTAGCTTTATGATATAAACAAGGAAAAGGCCTTCACTTTTTTGTATCCACGGTTTTCTTATAAGAGGCATCCCGGGTTTCCTTAAATTGAAAAAGAAATGTAGGAGCTAGCTTACCGCACAATATGGAACCGCTCATTAGTAACTTAAAGGGTTTTTTAGTTCTATATTCAAAAGCGAGGGCTAACTATGTTCATAAAAACCCCTAATATAAGTTTTGGTTACTTTAATAAAGAACTTACTTAACGGACTTTGGAATACTCAGTTTTCCTTTTTTTCTCATTAAGGCTTAGCATGGCAAAGTAAATATTATTTTGAGAGTTTCCTTACTTTAAGCATAAATTTTAGAATAAGGCCTTTAATTCGTAAAAGCTTCCCTTGCTCTTTAACATAGAGTGCAAATAAAATCTTAACTGTATTCTATTTTAGGATCTCCAATTTTGCAGCCAAAGAACTTCGAGCACTTAGTCCCGAGTTAGTTCCAAAGAAGCAGCTCTATACAAGGTACTTGAAACTCTAGCACAATAATCTGACTGAATTAAAGAACAAGGTTTACTGCTTATCGAGTCAACTTTATAAGTAAGGCGGGGAATACGGGTAGCCCATTTTATAGGTCTAAGAATTTTCCTTACTACAAAGACTTGTCTAGCCTGTGATGAAGACTGGTGTGATACAGATCCAGATATTGGTACAGGGTATAGCTAAACCCGTAAGAGTCTGACTAAGATACTTAGTAACATTAGAGCAAAATTATCCACTTTGTGTGCCTTTTCACCCTTAATCCTGGAATAAGGAAATCCCTTGATTTTGAGGCCTTTTTGAATTGACACCCCTAAAGTTTCTATTAATTCTTTTGTTTATCTATTTAAGTCTCGAAGCAAGACCCTCCTATTTGTACAGTTTTAAAGTGCCTTATAGTCGTGCCCTATAACAGGAGTTTGCAAAAGCATGTACCCCGGTATTCCTTTTTATATCTCGCTATATTATATTTAAGACATTCTAGATAATAACTTTAGGGTTCCAGCCTAATTTCGAGGTATGAAAAAGGGACACTTCCCAAGTTTTGAGTGAAAAGGTTTCGGAATAAAAAACTTTATTGATTGTCTTCTTCATTCACTATCCGTTTTTGTTGTGTTGAATAAAAAAGTCTAGCAAAAGCTTCCTCCTTTCACTTAATACACTTAATACTTTTTGAATGACTATCTATATATTACACAAAATTGGAATTCGTAGGTTCTAAAGTACAAGGTGAGACACTCTTAGGGGTACCGAAGCACAACCTTGTACTATACCTAAAATGACTTCTTGCTAGCTTTCGGGGGTCTTCTCGAGTGAATTCATTCAGTAAAAAGTACTGCAACTACCTGCGGTTTTATCTGCTTAGAAGTGGATTTGAACCAATGACCTTAAGGAGGTTTATAAGTTGGTTTACCAAATCTGGACTCTCTGAGATTATCCATGAATTATTATATAATCCCAATTCCAATTCATTCTTTTACTATACTGGATCAGCTCTTGTATATTCTATAAAAGTGAATTAAGGATAGAAAGAAGCATGACTTAGAACGAAAAGTAGGACTTAAACCCTCAGGTTACAGTACCCAGGACTGGTGCTCTAACTTCTTAAACGAAAGCGTTCTCTGTTTATTTAAGGGCACTCCTTGAGTAGGCTTCATACTTCAATTCAAGTTCCCCTCTGCCCGTAAAAGTTCCTATAAAGTCAAGAGGCACGAATCAATTATTGCACTACAAGAGAGCAGCTTAGGCCCGGTATAATCCAAAACCCTTAGGAACCCTTAATAGAACATCTTTGTATAGGAATCCTTCAAAAGTTATTGTATTGTCCTCGCTTCATATACCGTGTGCTGATTGTCAACTATAAGAAATTTCTCGTGCGGAGTACTCGTTTTTTTAGTATGGCTAATCCTTAAGAGATTCCAGCTATCTGATTTTCTAGTATACTTAATTATAGGTGTGCTTAAAAGTATTCCTAGTTTTTAATAAATATATATATATATCAATTCCCGTTTTTTGTAAGGTTGTAATTGATTCCTATTTATAAGCTTAACTCCTAGTGAATTGATTTTTCCTAGACTTTGATCTTATTTTGTATACTTAACTATAGATCCTCCACTGCACTGAACCCTTGCTCCGCAACTGATATATGAGAGCCAAAAGATTGACACTCCCCTTGTAACTTGCGTATATTACTGGTTTTTCTTTTTCTAGCTTATACGAAGCTTTTGACTAACTATCCGTGTAAAGAAAGAAGTGAAGTTACCAACACCAGATGGTTGCAATTAATAGTTTCAACTTACAAGTACAAAGAAATACGGGGTTCCTCCTTTAGGTGGAGCTTACTGTAACTATTGTAGGGTACCCCTGAACATATAGACTAAACACATGAAGACGATTTACCTACGTAATAAAGATGAAAGTCAAAGTTTTGGCTTATGGAGTACCCTGGAGATATCCTGGGTAGATTATCCGTAAATGTCTCTTCCAGCAAGATACTTTGGCCGCATAATCTAGTATTTTTAGAGTTTTCTGCACTTTTTCCAAAAAAGAGGGCTATTATAGGTATACGGTATTCCTACTTCAATAAACTCAATGCAATATTTGTAGAAGATAAATCTGAGATCAGAAGATAGCATTTATATGAAAGGATTAGCTTACTAGTATTTTTCAGAGATATTTAGCACAAATTTGGAGTCCTTAGCATTTTGATGACCTACCCCTATACTATAGAAAAAAGAAAGTGATTCCTTTGAGTGTCTGTTTTCTTTCTTACTCTTCATTTTCTAAATCAGTAGAAGCATTTTCAAATTACTTATATAGAAAAGTAGTCTTTAGCTCATCCTTAATACTCGTCTTTCATACTCTAATTATATAGATCAATTTCCTATTATTATTATTTTTATGCTAATTACCCTATTTTTAAAGTCAGCGGATTCTTTTATTTGTATTTGGGGTAGTATACCTTGGATAACAAGTTATGTAGTAAATGGTAACCCTAGTCTTCTGATTCTGACTTATCCGATTAGTTGTTAGACGTTTCTTAAGAATGAAAGATGAAATATTAAATTTCTTTGTTCTGACCAAAATGCTTTGCTTTTAGTGTCAAACTAAGGGTCTTACTCGTTTTGGTCTAGCTTCGCTTCGGATACCCCCTATATTCTAAAAAGAACCGTTCAGGATAAATCTTTTTACAGTGCATTTTTAAATATGTATTAACCACGGGTTTTTAACCTAGTAACAAGACCCAAGCTGGGAGTTCCTTTAAAAAAGGGGGATTTATAAGATAAAAAACTTAGAAGATCCCATTACTTAATTGAATACATTCCAGTTTCTTTAAAGCGTTTTTAGTTATTAAACCAACTTAGTAGTACCTGGAGTATGGGATAACATGTATTAGTACCTACTAAGTTCCACTTAAAAAAGTTTTCCAAAAGTTTTTAAGCCCCATAACGGAAGGAGAACTCATTTATAATTATAAGGTTATGACATTATTAGCTAACTTTCATACCAATCCCTCTTAATACCGATTATTCAGGGCTATAACCTTGTGCATATCTGTACTCTGTCTGTATCTTTATAGCTTTCTAAGTCTTACTTAATTACTTTTTCTTACCAGGTGTCTCAAATTAGGAGGCGCGGCTGTAGAAAAAAAAGTTTTAGAGTAGTGGAAATAGGTTGTTTCAAGGTAAAGATTTTTTAATAATAAAAGTGATTTTGTGTTCCAAAGAATTCATTTATATCAAGTAAAGTCGGGGTACTTTTTTTTTTAGTCAATAGAGAATCTTGTTGTAAGTATCGAGTACAAGATATAGGTACTGGGATAGGTATGAAAGCGAGTAAGAAATAGACGGTGTATGTGGTTTTTTTGCCGATATAGAGTTTTTGTTTTAGAAGTGTTATGGGATTAGAGAACTCTTATACTTTCAGGTAGCTATATTAATAAATTTGTAGTAAGTTATCTAGGGCAGTTCCACTAACTATTAGTAGCTTCAATTTAGATCTACAATAAGAGAAACTCTTACTTTATGCAGTAGATTTTATAAAACAAAGGCTAATCTAGGAAGCTGCGACCCTTCTTACTAAGGAAAGGGGAACTCCGGGATGTCTTAAATCGAAGAACAAAGTGTTAAGAAACAGATATTATTTAGGGTTTATAAACAAGAACTCGTAACAAGCCAAAAATTCAATTAGCGAAGAGATAAAGAACTGGGGTGAGGAGTTGCTTTTGCGTTCCTATGATTTCAAGTTTCCGATTATTCCAAATAATAAAAAGAATGTTGGAGAGTATAAGTGAAAGTCATTTGTTTCTACTCGTTAGTCGAAAATCAGCATACTAGAATTAGTAACAGAAGGGCCTCGTGTTACAACAAGAAAGGCGGGAGGGATACGTCTAGATCTATAATTGTATTGTAATGAATCATGAATCCTATACATGCGACCTTGCTTCTAAACTTTTATAACTTTATTGACTTTGTTACTCCAGATTTTTACTTTAAGAAGAGAAAAGTTCTGCTAGATATCATTTTAAGCACACACTTCCGTTTTTAGAATAGCGATTTCTCATGCATGATCCATATTTTCTTAGAGAATGCTAAGGCTGATTCCTTATCGTCAGAAGAAACTTTTTAAATAATTATCCTCGGATTATTTCTTTTTTAACGTTCACATACGGTCCTGCCTGAAAGTATATTGGAAAGAATCCCTAGGTCTTTTCTACAGGGATTACTCATTTATATAAGTGTCACTATGAAATCCTGAAGTCAATTTTTCAGTTATAACTAGTCAGCTAAAACTTGATTTTTCGGAAAATAGCTTTGGTTTTGTTCATCCCGAGCTTATAGGGCACAATCTATAATTTCGGTAAGAGGGTCTGGCTTGCAACCACACTTGTTTTTAAGTAAAGTTAAAGTGGGGCTCTTAGGAACATATTATTACTCATTTTTGTAAAAGAATTCCTAGCTATAATAAGTACTAGCTAAAAAAAGGGTTTTATATCTCTGAAGAATAGGAGTATGGAGCTGTAAACTAGAAGATAGAGAGTACAAGTCTAGCTCTAAGATTTAGCTGTAAAAGTGAGGGGTATGAAAGCTAGAGAGGTCAAGAATAATAGGAAGTCATTCAAGGATTGGCTGTCATAGTGCGAGGCTATACTACTACCAATTGCCCTACCTGTCCTCCGCTTCAGTTGGGAAGAATTCTTTATCTATGTACTTATAAAGGATCTCCCCTCTTTGTTCGATAAGAACATGGGAATGCAGAGAGGGATAGACCTTACTTAGTATTATTAAGCTTTAATAGTAAGTAGAAGAAGGAACCCCTTCTCCCCTGGTCCAGTAGCTAGTAAGCGCTTTAAATAAGAGGTAGCATTAGACTTGAACCTAATGGATTATCCATGAAGCTCTTCTCTTATAGAATATCTGTTGATACAAAAAACTTGTACAACTTTATACTTAAACTTAATTTAACAACATCCTAGCCAGGACTCGTTTCCTTTTTATGGTCCCGAAAAAGTATATCAAGTTTAAGGCAAAAAATGTTATGTCTTCTACTAGATCTCAGAAGGGAAGATAAAGGACATGTAGAAGCCGCTTATTAGCTTCGGAGAGTCTATAGGTACAAATCTGTAAAATATTCTTAAATATTCTGGATATACTATAATTTTGTGTTCTCATTGATTCTACACATGGGAATAATTTCAACCTTTATGTATGCTGAAAGAGTTCTCTGTGGAAATACAGAGTTTTGAAAGTCCCCATGCTAGATCTACACTGAGTCAAATGCTTGCTATGCTCAAACTAAAAAAATATTAGTAATGAATTTGCTATAACACTATAAAATAGAGAAGGCGAGCCTTCCTTCCAAAAGCCTAAAAATAATTGGTGAAGAGTCTAGTACAATCTGTGTTTTTAATTTAGCACGGAGTACCCTCTTCTCTAATGCTAAAAGCTGCTCGGTCCTTTTTCAAGGGGGACGAAAACTACTTGTTGTTGCGAACTGGATTCTCATAAACTCTAATCTCAGATATAAAAGATCTTTATTTAATAGTGTGGTAATTACATCCAGTTGAGAAAGGCCTGGAAAAGGTATATTACTTTCTTATCTAAGTCTACTTTAGAACTCTTTGCTTGTTTATTTTTGATAGTATTTTCCTACTTTAGTAAAAGCTAAAGCGTAGTCAAGCAATCGTATAGGACCTCGTCAAATGAGAACCCGGAGAGGGGTAGTGTCTGATAAAGAAAAAGGGTATAATCTTGTGTGTAAGAAAAAAACGCCAGGGTGTGGAACTTTTTCTGAGTCTTTACAAATTAAATACATTACCTTAAAAATCTTTGTTAAAGGACCCTAGTCTCCCTTTTACTTAGGCGTGTATCCCAAGATGGATCCTTAAGAATTGAATTCTTGAAGAACTTGAATATCTTGGCAAGATAAACTCTCGTATTTATTGTTAACTGTTACTCCTGAGTTAGAGGCAGGCGAAAAGACTTCCATTACCTACGCCTTATGCAAGGGGGTACTTTATCTAGAGTTAGATACCTCTGTAAAAACTTGTAGACTTTATTTTATTTTACAGATCAAATACCGATATAGGTAAGTAATATTAAATCTGAAGCTACTCTTTTTTCTTAGTATTCCTATACTTATCAGAAAAAAAAGGACATTTAGGAGTTGAACCTCTGACCAGCATATCAATTACTATATGTTCTACCCAGTTGAATTTTAATATCCACTGTGTATCTTAATATCATGTATCATTAGGGTTCTTTTAATAGAAAAACAAAAAGAAACTACCGGGAATGCGCTTGTTTAGGAGAGCCCTTCTTACCAGAGCCGCGTAACATACAGGAAAGTTCTGAGGAAATCTAAAAAAGGAGTAGCATATTACGTTTTATAAACCGACTAAAAAGGATCCCAAGAACTCACCAAAAGGTGCATGAAACTCGTGCACTCTCTTACCCCTTAAAATCTTATAGTCTCCTATTTTGACTTGAAGTTAGAATACAGGGTTATAAGGCCAACTTCCTTTTTAACAGCTCAATCTAGTTAGCTAAAAAAAGGTACCTTACTTGCGCTTTAGTTCTGATATGTTAATTATACCTATACTAACACTACAAACAGTAAATTCCTAGGTTCCACCGCAAGGACTTGTTTGAGGAGTTTATAGCCCTGACTTTAATTGGAATAAATCTAATTAATATAAATATGCAAGTAATGGCTGCTCTAGTAGATTAAAAACAATTACTACACAATTCTAGAAACAGGAGGGGATCCTAAAAAGGTAAATCCTGATAACTTCCCATACATGCTGATTCCTTCTTTCTTGTTTATGACCAGGAGATGCTTTTAAGTAAGAACATGTAATAAAGATTCCAAAAGGGACTTTCCTATCAATAGAATCTAGTACAATTTAAGGGCAGAAAGACAACTCCTAGACAGCCTAAATGGACTTAAAGAACATAAGTGAATTCTGTTTTTGTATAGTAGAGCTCTTTATAAGGAAGCTCGATATGTATCCTTCTTAGTTGAAAATTCTTCTCTCCTCTCAACCTTTTTGAAAGTCTATAAAGTGAAAAGGTAGCTAAACAGAGCGCTATAGCTCTATACGAGGATACCCGGATTGATTTTCTTGTTAAAAGCTACAGGAACTCTAAATCAGGGATTTACTAGAAAGTATCCTCTGCTGCGAATAAACCCGGCCTATACTCTACGCTTAAAACCCCTGATATTCACTTAGTTTACAAGTGTAACTCTCTACTATACAAAGAGTTGGATAAAACTCCAGAGATTCTTAAACCGAAACCCCCCTATTCTTTATACCGGGGAGCTACTCAACTAAGATTTCCTTTTTTTTAGTCTTCTGCAGCTGACTTCATAATTTATTACACTGAATCGAGAAAAAAAGGGTCCTCTTTTACGAGTTTGGTTTAATACCCCTAGTAAAAGAACTTCCAGACAAGCTATCTATGGAAATATCCAGTTTCCTATAATTTGTTCGTTAGAAACCTGTTTTTTAGTAGGTTTCCATTTATTTACATCATGAAAGTAAGAAAATTCAAACACAAAAGGAGTCACTTTTAGAAATTAGGATACCTTTTCACAAATATAAATAAAGGAGTAGCTTATAAATACCCTACTTAAAGTACTCGCGTTTTCTTATAGATTTTCTTGGAATAACCCCCAGTCTTATAGCTTATATTGAGCAGGGGCCCTTGCCTAGTTGCAGGAAGGGAAGGGGAGGGATATTCATTAATTACTTTCGATTCATGTGTTTAAGCTATTATTAATTATTTTACAATAAGGAATTGCTTTTCACTTATTAGTTAATATTTTCTTATTATATCCTATATGAGATTCCTATAGTATACGCGGATTGTATAACTACTTATTTAAATAAGAGATAAACAAGGACTCCTAAGGTGTAAAGAGATCCTTAGTGGATCTTAACTTGGAAGAATTACTGTAATTTAAAGAATCTGACGTGTCCATCTAGTAAAAAAAGTTTTTCTTATCTTATTTTAAAAGGATAATATCGAGAAAAAGTATTTGAATATAATAATAAACCTAAAATGGTTGGACTTATTAAGTGATACCCATCAAGATACACCATGTCGTTTTAAGTATTTAATAAACTCAAAGCAACTTCTCCAGACAATCAAGTAGACTGCTTTTTTAGATCGTGTGTTATACTATTTTAAGGGCTTTTTGCCTTTAAAACTTTTATAAAAGTAGTGGAGCTTTTGGGATATTTTAAGAATAGTATAAAGACTAGGCTTTTTGTGTATTAGTTCTAGACATAGGGTATTTCAATAAGATGCTCATAAATGCGTTTAAAGTGTTTTCTTTGTAAAGCCTAGAGAAACTGAATTAAATAGAAATGCATTGAGTTATCATCTATAATTGTCAAGATCAGTAGTAACTCTTCTCCTGGGGCTCCCTATCTAAAGTTGGAGTAGCTCAAAACTTCCCTGGCAATTGCCTTTAAAGTTCCTCGCTGCCTTGACTTTATAGGAATTGGAAACTAGATTTTCTGCTTATTCATAACCATAGCCTTAAATACCTAGAGCTATATTTGTATTCTGTAACTTAATCTTCTCTATCTGAGTAACCTTTGCTTCTAAATCTCGATACCTGTTATCATACCCACGCTTTTAGCTCCCAATCTTGATAGCTATGCCGGTTTCTCTAGGTCTTTGTCTTATAACCTGCCTAATAAGCTTTATTATGGTCCTTGTTGCAGCTGGGATCGTATTCTTGTTATGAATTATTGTACTTACTATATTAGTTATTGGTATTCATTGTATTACTCTTTTCTAGATAATAGTACATGAATACATCAACAAAAGGGAAACCCGGATTTTCAAAATACAAATGACTTTAGTCCTAGCTCTACTTATTACTTAAGATAACCCTCTTAGTCTTACTTGTTCTTGGCTTTCCTAAGGAGTGAATTACCGGACTATAAAACTTAGCTATCTATTTTATACCTATTAACGAGCTTTCCCTGGGTTTTCCTTTCTATTAGTTAGACAAGCTATTTAAGATAGAAAAAAGTAGCAAAAATAAAATACCGGTTAGGCAAGGCCTTCCCTTCCTACTATAGCTATAAGTAATATTCTAATTATAATAAGATCTACTCCATACTTATATAAAAGAAATTCGAGTTATTAGAACTATCCAGAGGCTTAGATAGATCAGTGGTTAGAACACAGGTTTGTTTCATCTCAAGTCATGGGTTCGACTCGCTTTATCTTTTGAAGTACTCATGAGTTTAGGGGAGTCCCCTGCTCTCTGCACAAAGCTATGAAAAAGGAGCCTCACTCATGGACTCTAAAATATTTGGGGCCCCTATTATTTTGAAATACATCCTATATTCATTTACCAGAATCCCGGGAGTCTGGGCTATGTCTTCCATTTTTTTCTAGAATGTTAGGTTAAAAGGTCCCCTTTCTTGTTCATAGAGGTTACACCGCTTAGTTATAAGATACTTTTGACTCTATATCCTGACAAATACGAAGGGGCTTACAGCTACACTTAAAGGAGTATCTTTACTGGCGGTTTCTATACTATCTAGCGAGACTTATTCAAAGGTTTTTTCTCTGTGCTTTTGAGTAGGATATAGAGAGCTCCGTAGGTTTTAGCTTATCAAGTTTTCAAACTAAGAATATCATGTAAGATCCTCGGGGCACTCATTTATAAGAAGCAAAAGTTTTGCTATAACTACCCTACTAAGTACAGAATCTTAGTCGAAAAAAGTATTGGTATAATTTCTAAATCTAAGCCTCTTACCTTAATATGGATTTTTTTAGACCATATTTTGAATAATAGTTGAACCCGCGGATTCTAGTTAAAATGCATTTTGATGTACCAAATTGGAGGCTTTCTCTACTGCGGCTAAGAGGTACTATATATGGTATTTTTCTAGCTTATTCACTCTATTTAAGCGATTCTGTACGATTCTATACATTATTTTATTGAAAAAACTTATTAGTATTATATAGTTCTAGCTATCCACTCAAAAGGATACAGATTCCTAGTTCTATTAAAGCATTTTAAAGTAAAAGATTAGCTTTCTAGTTATTAGGGTTCTCTACCATCTTTATACGGATACTTGATACCTAATATATCCTATGTGAATAAGATTTATGCTCGTATTAAGGGGTAATTAACCAGCTAAAGAAGCATTCCCGGGATTAGGTTATCTTTCGAACTCTATAAACGTCTGAGAGTTCTATCCAGTTTAAAATATAGGACTCATCAAACTCCTGTATATTTACAGATGATTACAAACGAGTACAAATACGAAGACTTCAGATTCAGTTAGAAACGTAAATCTCCCTGATTTCAATTATTGGTATTAAATTCTGTGTATTTAGATCTTTACGACTTAAAAGATTCCTATAGTTAATCCGTGTTCTCTATAAAAAGAGAATTGACAACTTCTTTAGACTTTCAAGTTTTTATTAAATCGCTTAGATAATAGAACTTTGGATTAACATTAAATTTCCTATACAATATCTTCTATAGTATTTAGTAGCACCTTGAATTGAATTATGACAAAGTAAAGTAATTACATCAAGACTCAAATTTAGGTTGTGGACATGGGTTCAAGGTTGGTTTTGAGTTCTTGAATCTCTTGTTTTAGAAATTGGGTAAATCAATTTAGCTATGAACTAGACTGTATATTAAGGAGAGGGTAATAAGGCAAAGGGGGAGTCTTTTTTGTCTTTCTGCGTATTTTTCTTCTGGTTAAAAACATTAAGGAATAATGAAATGAATTATAAAGAAAGGATATAAGTAAGCTGCTTTTATGTCCCTTTGTTTTACAGGGTTTATAGCGAAAAAGCACACCTTCATTTGGTGACTTAGTCCCATTACCGTTAAATGGCCCGTTACTAACAAACAAGCTAGAAATCCTTAATTCGTTAATGAAATAATTCAATTTATAGTATTGGAGGAGTACTTTTAGTATTTTGGTGTGGATAAATCCATAAAGAGTGCTTTCGAGAGCTTAAAGCCCGTTGTCACTTTTTCTAAACGAATCCTTGGAGTTGAGAATAACTTGGGCCTCCTTTTTACTGAATAAAAGCTCCTATTCATAGCCTAAACTGTGTATAAAATTATACTCAATCACCACCGACATTTTCTCCCTCATAGAGGCCCCGGGGTTACGATTTGAATCATTGCTATTCACTAAGTTAAGGCAAAAAGTACGGATACGCTAAAAATAAGTATCGTTATGATTCATCTTTTCTTTATTCTGCTCGTGCTATCCGCGCTTATTCCTTGCAGAACTACATACTGATTTAAATCCATCCAAGTCCGCCCTTTCATATCATAGGATTATCTAATACCTTTTAGTATCCGGAGGCTTTACTTTAATATAGAATTTCCCAGACAACTTGGACTACATAACAACTAGCCGTGAGAAATCTTGGACCTGACTCTTGCTCTAAAAACCTGCTGTACTAAACGGATCTTGTTAAATATAAAAAAGAGAGACTTCAAAAACAAGGAAATATGCTCTTAGGAAAACTCTGCATGTTATCCGGTATATAAAGTAGTTCGGGAAGCAGGCAAGTGTAAGCTTGGAATAGAGGTGAACTTAATTACAAATTAGAAATTGACTACTAAATAAAATAAATAAAGGATTCCCCGAGAGTCTCTTTCATCAAACTATATCGTGAGTAAAGGGTTTAGTTCTTTATACAACATGTTATACTTTTTACCCTAAAACGATATATATATTATAGAATCTTGTATTACTCTTGTTAAGAATACGCGGCAAATAATGAGTATAATTTCATTCTTTTACACTTTACACATTTTTTATTTATACTGATATTTTAGTAGTCGGTGGGCTATAGATCGCTACGTAGAACGTGCTGCTTGGTTTTTTACGAGCTCAAAATCCTGTAAAAGGATGCATTGCTCAAATTTAGGATATGGAAGAGGGGGATGCTTGCTTTTCTGAGAATTTCGGATACTTAAAACTCTCAATTATGTACTACAGATACGAAGCTTTACTTATGACAAGATAAAAGGAACTTAAGAGCTATATACAAATAGGATTTATATTCTTTGATCTTAAGCTATTGTATGTTATTTAAAAGGATCAAAGAGTGAGAATTCCGAAAGTTTGTACACCACTTTATTACAAGTTTTTATAAGATTTTATAAGAAAGGACTAAATAAAAATAAAAGATAGACAAGGATATTACTTATAAAGGACCCAAAAGAATTTTCAAGATTGACGAGGCCTTGAAAAAAGGAAAGAGCTCCTAAGGAAGGGTTTTCATCTAATCCAAATAGAAATTATAGAAATATTTAATTGTTATCATACTAAAAGAAAGTGAAACTTGGATCGTAAGAATCCCAATACATGGTGATACTTACTAAAGTAAGCGTTCTAGGCTATCGACCAGGGAAAGACGTTCATTCTTTTTTATATTAATTACACTAATTCGAGTTTCTTACAACAAAGGACAGAATTATCGAGGTATGTCAAAGCAAAAAATTTTTGGATTCTACAAAAAGGGCTATCATTCATTTTGAGCAAAGTCTTCTAGGAGGTTGGCGTTCAAACCCCTGTCCTTTAATAGGTAAAGACTCGCAAGGGATCCCCCTCAATTGTAAGTCATAATTCGATAGGATTTACTAAGAAAGTCCATGGGATTCTTTTAGTATTAAGAATATCTGTTAAAGTAAAAGCTCTTACAAGTACAAGGGTCTTAGGGGGGGTCCCTAACTGAAGTAATAGACCTTTTGCAACGGATAACTTCATTTGAAACAAACAAGATGCCTTGGAATAAAACGCGGTGAACCTGCATTTAACTAAAAACTTTATGTTAGTAGCTTGAGTCTTGCCCGGATAAGCCTTCTGGGCAAAGGAAGTGATGGCCCTTAGCTCAAGTAAAGTCTTCCTTACAAACCTATAAATGTGGTAATTAAAGTCTTTGTCTTTTTACTTATTTATATAGATACTCCTTTTAGTAGTCCTGGCATCCATTAGAGTATCGCTTTCAAACGGCGAAAGTCGTTGGTTAAAAAGGACTAGATCTGTTAAAGTACACGTATATTAAAAGAAATACAAACCCTTTCTTCAGGGCGAACCGGGGTCTTGAGATGCTCGTTTATTACCCCGAAGTGCCTCCTCTAGCATCACTCTTATTCTTATTTTATCCGTCTTTTAGGAAAGCTGAGGAGCTCTACCTTTTAAGAGATAGGAAATTTTGGGATGCTTGTTATTCGACAACGAGAGACTCGTTCAAGCTATGGGTACAAGGGGAACCTTTCTCTCGCCACAATTAGGAGGGGTTTGACTTCAATTCCAATTCTTGGTAAGAAAACTCGCTTTTGATTTCTACATTACAGTGTGTATAACAACTAAAATAAAGTGGTATAGCTTTATACTTTATAATCCTATAATTATTAGAAGTTTGTGGTTTGGTGGAAAAAAAACTTTTGTCCAGAGTTTGTATTACACGTAAGTTTACAGATCTGCTTTATAGCTATGTTGTAATGTTGTAATAAATTCGCTTTAAAAAGAAATGCTTTAGGCATACTTGTGATTCCCGGCTTCCTAAATTTGGTGTAATCAAGAGTCTCCTCCATTTTTAAGGGCGCCCCGGCAATGGGGTATCCTGGAATTCACGGACTTTCTACTCTTCTGAGTAACTACCTTACAAAAGAAAACCATTATGTTAAAAGAGCCTAACCCCACGTCAATGAAGGCTATCGCAGGACTCTAGTCAAGAGCCGGTTAAATGATTTCAGTTCCTAAAGAGGACCCCCCTAATTAAAGGATCAGTACTAATACTTATAAAGTACCTTATTCTCCTCAAAGTAGGGTTCGAACCTATTATATCCAAGTTTAAAAGACTCGTAACTTAACCTTTTGGGGGAGAGCCTTTTCTGATTCTACTCGCAGTAGTAAAGAAGTATCGTAGATGATACATATTCTTGATAACAGCTCCATATAGAAGTTTCTAACACCTCAAAAAATACTAGATAAGAAGTCCTCAGATACCGGGACTTAGGGTTTGTCACTCACGATATCCGTAAGATGCTTTTTTTGTTTCGGTTACAGCAGTAGGTAGTTATACACGATAAAGAGAAGCACGCAGCACCTGTTTTAACGTACCCCGTACGGGATTCTGTTATATACTGAAAAGTCCTTGTACCCATGAAGGAAACCCTACAAGGATCCTAGGAGCACAGGATATTCATTCTATTAAACACTTCTTTGACAGCCAAGTTTGTGTTAATTTTTTGTAATTTTTTAAAATCAGGTCTCTTTGGAACTCTCGGATCTTTTCGAGGTGATTCTTGTGTTTTTAAGCTTTTAAGAGCTTTAAACCTTAGAGAGTTTTAGCAATAAATGTTACTGAGCTTTTCTCTCTCCAAAGTGTGGGCGGCTAAGACTCAGGTTTACAGGCTCCCTAGGGGTCTACAGTTTGATATTATAGAATTAAAGAAAGAATGTGCTAGTCTTTGGGGTAAGTAGAAGGGTTCAACCCTTGCCAAACTTAAAACAAGTTCTTGTACTTGTTTATCTGGATTGCTTTTTGTAAGGGTTTTGTCTAACTCTACCTAGTATAGTTAACTGAAAAGTACTCCTCTTTTTCTAAATAACTGGAAATCAGCAAACACAAGAAAAAAATAATAATAATAATAAAGAGTAGTTAAAAGGGCAGTCTTACGCCTCAATTATTCATATACCGGGGATTTCTACGTCTTTTCTTCTGTATCTCTGGGCACCGGCATAGTGTAAGTTTGGCCTAAGCCAAATATATTACTTAGACTTAACTCACTATTCTGTAATAAAAATAAAGCGTAACGAATAAGGACAAAAGGATTCAATCTAATACCGATTCTTGTTTAGTTAATCTCGAGTTTCATTTGCAACCCCACCCTTGCACAAGGGTTCTTGTGGAAGTAAAAAGGGTCTTTTCTATGAGATTTTCCAAGTGGAGGTAATTTGTATACTCGTTGTGTTTCGCACAAGACTAAAAGTTGTTTTTCAGTTTGTATGAGTCTATTTCCTCATTTAGAGGGCCCCCTTTATAAAATTAAACTCTAGGTAGTACAACAAGAGGTCTATCAGCGCATACTGCCTTTTAACTTGCTTTCCACAAGATTAACGAAGTGCAAAGAGCTCCTGCTCTCTATTGCTTTAAAGAAAATTTTATACCATATTACAGACATCTAAAAGTTTAAAATTACAGCTCTATTAAATGAAAATTTAAGGAAATCGAGGAAAGTTTCTACCTTATTTAAATCCGTTAGCATAACTTATAAAAAATATATTAGACTTCTGAAGCTAAACTCTGGGAATGTCCCTCAACTATAACTATATGTAATATTTAAGAATAATTTGTATTAAGAGGCGCCCTTTTATAATTTTTATAACTAGATAACCAACCGGTTTAATTGTAATCTTTATGCTTTTTTACTCTTACTTGATACTCCAACCCTTTAATTTATGGTTTAAAATATGATAACCTCCCTTAGTAGGAACTACCTAAACGCGTAGGCCCCGAAGTTTCATACTGAAAAGGTTTCATTTTAAATATTCTCTCGGAATGAATAATTTAGCAAATAGTATGCTTTTCTACCGGGTTTATGCAAACTAATACACAAATATCAAGAATTTTTCTTAAATCTTTGCTTTCTCATATTGAAACGCAGCCCTAATCCGAATTTTGTATTCTGTAAAATCTAGTTCAGTGAGTTATTATATAGAGATCTATTACCCTTCGTCCCCTTGGATAACCAAATCTTAGTGGTAGTAAATAGGAGTATCTGGTCCTTAGCAGATCTCGGGGCGGTAAAAACTTAGGGAAAGTCAAGGGGATTCAAACAGTTATAAGAGGGGGTTATATGGGTTCCTTTTTTCTGGCTTCTTAAGTTTATAAAGTTCTTACAAAGGTTGGTATAGTTAGTATAATAGGAGTTCTCTTATATAATAGAATTCATTTTCCAAATTTCTTAAAAGTGGTGTTAGGGATTCCTTTTGAGATAAGAACTAATTCTTCAGAAAATCAGTAGGACATAAATCAAATTAAAGCAAAACTATCTATATAGTATAGCTACATGGGATTTTTTCTTTAGAATATATGTATCAAGTAGTATATTAAATACATAGAGAGCTTTATAACTCGGACTAACCAAAGCTTAAGTATTATGAACTCGGTTAATTTCCTAGTTTAGCCTAGTTTAGGAGGAGATCGAGGTACATGTTAACTGCAAAACCTAAAGCTGCTGTAGCCCCTAAAATACGCATTTTAAGTACAAGAAATTTTAAAAAGAATTTATCGAATATATCACTCAGAAATAAGAGTACTCTATGAACTACCGACATTTGAAAGACCTCATTTAGCTTATTTATCAGGGTAAGATACTTTGCGTTTTCTGGATCAATGATTTTTCACATTTATACTGTTTTTGCTTAATAAAGCACCGTAGAAGTAACTCGAGTGCGTGGTTGTAATAAAATGGAATTCACTCTAGTTTCGAAATCAGAGAGAGATAGAGACCTCAAAAAGGACCGTTTGTAAGATCTTAATTCATTCCTTTTCTAGAACCTACGGCTACCTTTACCTTACCTATGAGTAATTCTTTTCTAAATAAATTCACTATAATAAGGATACCCAGGGGATTCCCCTTCAGGATTTCGTAAAGATAGGACTTCTATGAGATTGTCTGGGTCTTTTTTTACTCTCGGCGTGCCTTAAGTGAGGGCACTTATTTTAGAAATAGGGTAAAAACTTATATAAGAGCTCAAGGTATAATTCGATTTTAACCCGTGGTATTAAGTCTCAATGGAAGTACGCTCACTAGGAAACAAGAATGCAAATTGTTGAAAGTGGCCTAGTCTTTTACTATACTGATTTATATCAATTCTACCTTGTTTAAAAGGACTTGCCTATAACAATTTAAAAACCATTTATGAATAGGGCAAAGCTAGTATGAAGATATTGCACCCTTTCCTCGTTTAGAAAATCTAGTAAGACATTAATTGTCAGTCAAGTAGAATTCATAAATGTAATAATAATGTAGTCTCATCTCAAAAAACATATTTTACTACTGGAAAGGTAACTCCTAGGCGAGCGCATGCATCTAAGTACAATAAAAAAATTTTAAATTCTAATAAGAGAATACACAAGGATGTTACAAAGAGGAGTCCTTAATTTGGTTAACTGGGGTTCCCTCTGAACATACTTTATATAATATGCTAGACTATAAGAGAGAGTTAAAACCCTTTGCATACCAAAATGAAAAAGATACTTTCAAAAATGTTGTGTCTATGTTCTAATATCCAGGACATTTCTTATTTTTATTTAAGCAATTGATCCTTAGTTTATGAGATATTGGACTACGTATCCTTTTCTAAGCTGCTTAGAATTAGCTGCCCATATAGAATTCCTGTAGAATAACTCTTAAAAAGGGGTTTTATCATTAAATAGATTTAACAAACTAAAAATCTTTATTAAAAATATCCTAAATACGGATTTGTTGCATTGACTCAATAAACAACTAACAAAAGAAATCTTTAAGAACTTCCAAGGACTCCTTCAGCACATTTAACTAGCAAGACAGGTTGTCTATTATAAAAAAAAAATTAAAAAGGTAGTTCCTCTTTCCTGATTTGCAAAGTACGGAATTCTTCTTAAAAAGTTGAAATTTCGTCAGGGGGCACTCGCTAAGAGCCCTTGGCTTGTAATTTTTTTTTTTTCAATTCTAGCAATTCTCTAAGTATAACTAAAGAGCGTTGCTTTTTTGAGAATTTAAGTTTAGTCTGAGTTGTAAAGACATGTACCCAAAATTAGACTTCAATATTTAGATATATTAGAAAAGCACTCTAACACTTGTAAACACTGGAAATTAAAACCTGTTATCTGGCCACTTTGTGCTCTATATCTGCAGTTAATGCATCGAGGTTGATTTACTTCATTTTTATTATATAAAATAAAGCAATTCAATTCTAGCTAATTTTATGTAGCCTAGGGAATAAGCACCGGTTGCAGCTAATAATACTAAGTGATATCCAAGCAGATTCCTAAGTTTTGTAAATAAGTTGCGTAGTTAAGTAGGGGCTAAACAAAATCCTAGGAACAAAAAAATAAAGGGAAATTTCTAGCTTATACTAAGGAAATTATATAGTATTAGAGTTTCGCCTTGTGTTTAAGACAGCTTGCCAGCCACAGGACCACAGGCTGTAGAGTTATACAATTGTGTCCGAAAAGATTGTGTGTTTGTAAAAATAGCTTAAACGAGAAAGACCTCTTAAAGGCAGCGCTCTGTATAAAACTAAAATGCAGTAGAAAAAAATATACTAGTAATTCTTGAAAAGGGGTCCAGTATATAGCAAATCTAACTCTCCTAATGATATTTCCCTACATTCTGAAGGGGCCGGATAGCGTATCAATTTCAGGAACAAGACTCTATCTACTCCTATGGGGTAATACTCGATTTTGTAATATTAGCCTCGTAAAAAACTTGACTTTTCCGGGTATTTATATTAAAACACCAAAGTTACCTATATCCCCTATATGTAAGATTTTCAGCCCCCTCGGGCAAATCTAATTAATTGTTGGTAAACAAATTCCATTTGTATTTACTAAACGGGGATAGAAACCCATCCTAGATATCAAGACCCGCTGCGATTGCAAAAAGGATTTTATTCAGTCTAATTTTTTATTCTAATAATAACGAATTTGGTTTACCTATCTTAAATAGAGGCAAAAATCTAAATTAATTTATGTACGAGAGGTTAGGAGATACCTACAAAAACTATATGTTTTTGGTATACATGAGGCACAAATTTCTCTATATAATTTTTAGAGTAATCTTTCATTTTTCTGAGATTTCCAGCGTATACCTTGCTTTGCTCAACATAATAGTTTGACCAACTAAGCTACTAAATTACTATTTGTGAGATAACGAAGCCTTTCAATCCTAAATATGGGGATAAGGATTTGTGGTTACTAACCAAGCGGTAGCACGTAAGGACTCTAAATTAGACAGCACCCGGGTTCTGGAATAAAGCTGGAAATAAGGAGATCTATAAAGGAATGCCCGAGAAACGTTTTATTAGTTATCAGCGCTGACTAGTTAAGTGACTCAAAATACCAAGGGTTTAGTAACATAAGGAATTAAATCAATAGTAAAGTAACGATATACTAGATATATACTATAGAACATTAAAGTTTTAAGAATTCTTATCAGGGTTTTTAATTCTTGTTTATAAAATGATATTTCTTTTATTCATACCTATATGACATAATTAAGTAACTTACTACTACACGACTTGAACCTTCGCGCATCAAGTTTTGAAACCCCGTGCATTACGAATTAGATTTAGTTCTCTTTCGCTTTTGGATCTAGAAAAAAAATCAAATATAGAGAGACTTCTCGGGATAAAAGACCTGAATCTATTTAGACATTCTAATACACAGTTATAAGGTTGACTTAACCTTTTGATTCGCTGGCTCAGCTGAAGCAAGCGATTTATATTTGCTTAAGCTTGGTGCTTGTGTATAAGAGTTAAAAAGTAACTGGTTATCCTAAAATGCATTATTACATTAAATCCCGACTCTATTTAGTGTAATCTAAAAAAGAAATATTAGGGACCCTCTTATATTATACCAGGGCAAAACCTAAGATTGAAACGGAAGGAAACGGTCGGTCATACTACTAATCCTCGTTAAAAAATAGAAATTTAGAAGAATTCGTAATTTATAAGATGCAAAAAACATGAAATACAATATGTACCATTACTATTACCCAGCTGTCTTTTTCAAATCAAGAAAGAAAGCTACTCTTGGAATTCCTACTCCCCTGGCGTGACTGGTTCAATAAAAGAGCACTTTAAACCTGTTTGCTAAAGCCTTCCTAAATTATATCTTGTAAAGGGATGGACTTGAAAACCAGGATATATTATACTCTAGAATACTTTATTATAAAACACAAAACTTCTGAAATAGTCCACCTTGATATAACTCTAGGGCTTCTTAGATTCAATAGAATTTTTTTATCGGAATCGCTCTATTTTAATAAAACGCAAGGTAAAGACACCGATTTACAACTTATATATCCAAGAAAACTCTTAGAAGACCCGATGTAAATTACTGTTTTGAAGCCTTACAGCATCAGAAAAAGGAAACCTTGGATAAAACCTTGAATTGCTACTTTAAACTTTATATTACTAAAACACTAAACTAATAATACCACCAAACGTGATCCCAACACCCCCACGAGAAATCTTTTACTAAACTGGGTTCTTTAAAATTGTAAATCTCAAAAAAAGCTCTAGTTTTATACTTCTATTAATAAAGAGAGAGCTCCTTAAAACTAAGAGAATTCGAAGCCCTTAAAAAAAGTTTATAGATATCTCTTATTTTGTAAAGTTACTGCCTACTTGGTTTATCTTAATTTTATACTAGAAAAATCTAACAAACTGAACAAATACTACACCGGCTTAGGGGTCAAGTACAATAAGAAATTAATAGAAAACTTGAACCAAAGGAACAACATAACCACGAACATCTACTGCTGGCTTTGCTTCTTATCCAGGAATACCTAACTGGCTTTCTTTATCCTCAGTTCTTTGATTCCTCACTTGCCTTGATAACTAAGAAAAAAACAAAAGAAAGACTATTACACTTATGGAGAATCTTAGAACTTGGCTAAGTTCCCTTAATTACCAGGATTTTTAAGAAAGAAACTTTATCTTTATTTTTTGATTAATAGACTCGACTGGAGCCCATGACTTGGGATTCCACTTTTTTTTTGTTTTTATAAAGAGAAAAAGCTATAACAAGCAGGTCAACATATGCATTATAAATGTCTCACACCAGTAATTAAAAATTTTTTAGAATGGTAAACCCTGCGCTAAAGATAGGAGTCTAGCTAGCTTTAGAGGGTTCTTGTTTATTATCTATTCTACATCATACACTTACAAAAATATCCTATAATTATAAGATGTATAAAGTGTTTTACAAAAACCAAATACAAGGTTGTGGTCTTCTAGAAGCTAAAGTTCCATACACTAAAACTCTAAATTTAGAAATAAGAGTCTTACTCCCTCAATCCGGTAATGTGTATTGTTAATTGATTACGAACGACATAATGCATCCCAGGGGATATCATAGCAATAAACTTGGTCTAGGAAAGATTACCTTTAAACTTAGTATCTGATTCTTTTAGAGCAACGGATAAAAAATCATGGATTACTGCGGTGTTTCTAGTTAGTCTTGGAGGAAGAGGAAAGCTTCGACATATCATACATACCCAGATAGTTAAGTAGGTTTCATTTTTCATAAAAAAGAAATGTTGTTATAACTAGAAAAGTTTTGAGTTGCCTGAATGAAATACTCGACTGCAAAACAAATGCTAATTTACTGTCAGAGACTGAAAAGTCTGGTGAGAACTGTTACATACGAGCGGTCTTTTTACTAAATATATATTTTTCAATCACTTAAATATCCATATGACAAAGGATCCTTTCTATCCAAATTCAATTAACGAGCAATTGAGAAAATCTGCAAATTAACATAAAGATTATATACATAAAAAATTCCCGGGTTTCTCAGCCATGGATGGTGTACATTACTTAATAAGGAAAAAACTAACTAGCTCGAGTTTTAGTGAAGAAGTAACCCAGAAAGCACCCAGCTAAAAAAACTTTATTAAAGCCTTTTAACTTAATAGTAGAACTACTTGTCCTTTGTAGTTCTAAGAAAGCTTATATCTTTAGATTTGTAAGTAGTATCGGACATTTTGGAATTGTCCAGTATTAATGAATAAACTCATTTGTTTAGCATAAAAATAGACTTAGCATAGGGAGTATAACGACAATAAGCACCAGAAGTATGATATTCTAATAAAGGGAAAAAGACTCCTTTAAATACTAGTCAAACTGAATTATCCGACATTCATTCCTCTTAGCTTTACTTGTTGTAAAGTTTTTGCTATAGCGGATATGGGTTGAACCTACGAGATTCTTGCTAAGACTACCCCGCTCTACCGCGGATAATCTTTATTAATACGAAATACAAGTTTATAATAGATTTTAGCGAGATTTGTAGATTTATTACTGTATAAGTGAATTCTGGATTCCTTATACTTTTCATTTACTTTACTTTCTAAGTAACAAAGTGTGGAGTCATCGACAAATAATGTCATCGGTTCAAGTGTTCATACCTAAAAGCATCCGTTTTTTGTTATACTGAGTAGTATTTACCCTATATGCGAATTTTTTTGACAGAAAACCCCCAAGACATGGGTTCCTGCACACATTTATCAGTATAGAAAGTAGTCTCGCACATAACAAGTCTAATAATCATCTATAGTTTTTTACTTACGTATCTGAAAAAACTTATGTAAGCTTGGTTTGAACCCTTCAATTTTGAAATGATAATAGATGAGAAATCTATACTCTAGTTTGGGGTTGTGCTAACCCGTAGCTCTATAACTAGGAATTCTAATTAACAGTAAATAAAGATATTCATCAACTACTTTTGAGTCCAAATAAGGTCTTCGTTATATAACTCTTTTTTAAGTAACACCTTTAGTTTAGGAAAGGGCATCCATAAAATAATAAAATTATGGTCTTTTTGGGGCGAAAACTGACACTTTTAGGACCCTGCATCTTAAGTGTTGTCTGTTTCTTATGTCCCAATTTTTTGAAAGTTTATGGCTTAGTAAGCCTCTCGTTAATCATAAATTTGACTTCGTTTTTTGATTTTAGAAAAGATCCTCTATAAAAGGGGTCTCGTGAATACACATGAATACTAGAATTTCTCTCTGATATGATGTAACGCACAAGCCAAAAGCGTAAACTACCTCGATACAAGTTGTTTAAAGGGGTCCTTGACAGGGCAACACGATTTGAACCAATGGCTTGGTGGTTAAAAGCTGAATACTTGGGTTTCCTACGAGGAAGTGAGATACATATATTAAAAAGGTATTAGTAAAAAGTACTCTTTACTGATGTCAGCGCAACAGTACGAGGCGAATAAGGCAATGTACCCCGAGTAGCCCCCCATTCTGTAATTTGTGCGGTGAAAGCGGTTACTGAAAGATAACGGTTAGAATTGAAAGTAGAGCAATCACTTATCATAGGAGGAGGACCAAAACAAAGCTCTTTTCAAATTGACTACTCATAGAAAGTTCTCCTTTACCTAGCGCAGAAGGCTCCCTTCTTTATCGGCTTGTCGAAAGGTCACAATTAGAAATAACCAGGACACGCGCGGGTATGATACTATTTATGGTACAATTGATCATTATCAGTCAAAATATGCACTTTTAGCTAATTATTCAACTCGGAAATGGGACCCCGTTAAGGAATACAAGCAGTGGCTGTCGTAAGAGTTAACGTTTGAACGGTTCGGCGTAGCTTACTTATATTCTGATATGTCAGAGCAGGCTTTGTACTTACATACATATACTTAATTAATACTTACAACTTAGCATGTTGCCCAGCCAAATCCTTTACTTTCTATGAACTGTCTTCCCGTTTTCTAAAATTCCCCAAGTAAGTTCAGTTACCCGTGAATAAGGGTATAAGGTAACTCCAAAGAACTTACCTTTTCTATCAATTTATATGAGTTACTTTGAGAAAGATGAGTTTTTTGCTACAAAGGTACGCTTGTAGCTTGCTAGTGCTAATACAAGTATTCCAAATATGATAAGTTTTATAAGTATCTCTCTTTCAAAAAGCCTTCTCGAATCTATTATTATTTATATTCCACTAATGAACCTACTTTCCCTTTACCGGGGCCTTATAAAGAAATAGTAGACTTCAATTTAACCAAGCGCTTGGTGACAAATATTCACTAAAATCATCCACTTTCTCTTTACTTACCACATTATATGGCGTATCTCTTAAGAAGCACTTATGCAAAGTTAGGAGGAATTAAAGTGATATGTGTTGTATGTCTAATTCTGAATTCTATTAAACAATAGTAGAGCAGTCTTTTTACCTTACACTAACTAGAATCTTTTACCTAGATATCTCCAGTATTTCAATTTCATGGGGTAGAAAAGGCTTTCTCTGGATCTGTGTTTCTAATGATGCCCCACTTTTCCTCAAATTACTTATATAAAGAGAGGCAAAAAAGTTACAATAGGAATAGATATTCAAAGAAAGAAGTCAACCTTTTAAGCAGGAGTTCTTTTATATTTTTTACAGCGTTAATGTGACCTAGTACTTACTTGTAATCAGTAAATTTTAGTAGCTTCTGCTGCGTTTGCTGAATCAAAATGTAAATGACTGACTCGGAATCAAGCCTTTCATGTCTTTTTAAGAGTATATCTTCCAGTTTACTTAACTGGATTCTACCTAAATTACTCGGTGGTTAGAATGTTATTTTCAGAATACAAAGTCATTGGTTCAAATCTAATAGTACGTGATTTTATTAAGTTTTTCAAAGGTAGTCTGTATCTTATATAGATAGGGTACTCTTCTAGGAAACCCGGTTAGGATTCAAAACGATAAGCATTATACCTTAATTAACTGA